>JAEOAD010000023.1:11557500-11827500 GCA_036365145.1 Orientallactaga sibirica | reverse complement strand
CTTCCCGCCAAGATCAAGACAGAGCCTTGGGATGTATACATCTGCGTTAATCCTGCCGGACATCAATTTAGAGAAATGCGGTTTAGCCAAGGACATTGGCTTTCTCTGACAAGTCTCATTCCAGAAATGTGATTGTGCTTTGCTGGCTGAAAACAGCAGCTCTAAGTTTCTAAAAACTTTTTCAACATTTGTTCATAGACTAGAACACAGACTTTTTTTTTCTAAATTGAAAACAAATGTTCACTTAGGAAGACTTAATGCACTCAAGAGTCAATTGTATTCTGAAAAGTTTACCCCAAGAAGGACTGGATTTTTATTTAACAATAAGGGTTTTAATAGATTGGAAGACAAACATTAACTAGTTAAAAACAAAATAATTAATATACTTTACAAGAGAGAAATGTTCGTACAATACAGTTATATGCTCAGTACATCTATCTTCAATAGACTCTATTAAGCCCAAACATCAAATTTCCTGAGTCTGGCCGACTTTGCATTCAATCGGTGTGACCACTGCGCCATCTATGGTCTATATTCAAAATAGCAGCTTTTAAGACTTTCTCCCCTTCCAACTTGATAACTCAATTTTTTATGAGCTGTTTTTAAAAACAATTATCAACAAGAACACAAATGATAGATCATGTGTGTATAAATATCCAGAACTGTAACATTTCCAAGGGTTCTAAACAGTTAAAATCTTGTATCTAAGGAAGGGCACACATAATAAACTATTTGAAAAGCACAGGCAAAGAAAGGAATAAGTTAGCCAAGTTAATATTTTTTTAAAAAAGAAATGTTGTAAAAGAGAAATCTAAGACATCCTGTTGAACCACAAGTCATGGCTAGGAATCAGAATATTCATAGAATACACAAACGAGACCGGTACACTAATGAGCAGATACAAAGTCAAACTATGAAAACATATGCAAAGAAAGAATGTATTGGCTGAACATGTTCTCAAAGTTGTTTTGACATTTATCTACTTAGACCTCCTAATAATGTTGCGACTGTATGCTCTGTCATAATTATTAGTCAAATAAATATTAAGCCTAATCTCCCGGTCACATCTAACCATTCTGCATAGACTGAAAATATAACCAAATATCACAGGTCTGTTTTCAAACCATTCGTGTGTATTTTTGTTTTTAAAAAGTGGTTTTTGCTCTTGTTTTGTTTTGCACTGTTCTTTTAGTAAAACAAATGATATCAGGCTGGAGAGATGGCTTAGCGGTTAAGGCACTTGCTTGCAAAACCTAATGACCTGAGTTTGATTTCCCAGTAGCTATGTAAAGCCAGATACACAAAGGGGTACATGTACCTGGAGTTTGTTTGCAGTGGCTAGAGGCCCTGGTGTGCCCATTCTCTGTCTGTCTGTGTCTACCTACCTCTGCTTGCAAATAAATAAACAAAAATATTTTTTAAGTGATATCAGATGGGCTGGAGAAATGGCTCAGCATTTAAGATGTTTGCCTGCAAAGCCAAACAACCTGGATTCAATTCCCCAATACCCACATAAAGCCAGATGTACAAAGGGGTGCATGTATCTGGAGTTTGTTTGCAATCCCTAGAGGCCCAGGTATACCCATTCTCCCTCTGTCTGTCTCTCTTCTCTGTCTCTCTCTTTCCTTGCAAATAAATAAATAAACTTTAAAAAATAATATCAATCCAGCTGCTAGGACAGCAATGCACGAGCTTGTGCGTGGCCCCTTGGGATCTTTCTAAGCAATGCTGTTGAGGAGGTCCTACGTCGTTTGGAAAAAATCCACATCCATCTCTGAACAATCCTCTCAGAATCACAAGCTTTTTAAAAAACATCATTGAGACAACATGAAAAGGTTCTTTTGAAAATTTAAAGATGTGAGCTTGGGGATGTATCTCAGTTGGTAGAGTGTTTGCCTAGCATGCACGAAGCCCTAGGTTCCATTCCCAGCAACACCTAAGTGGGACAATGACCCCGGCCTGTAATCCTACTACTTGGGAAGTAGTGGCAGGAGGATCAAAAGGTCAAGGTTACCCTTGGCTCATTGTCACATTGTGTCTTAGCAAGCTCTCCTTCTTTCTTGCGGAAGGGAAACTGAGGGAAAATATGAATAAATTCTCCGTGTTCACTTGCTTCAGTGACTCGCTTATAGCTGACTTTTCAAACCACTAATTCTGGAGAAGGTCGCGGCTGAGCAATGTCAGTCTTCATCAGCAATGCTGTAGCGAGGACGTCCCTGACGTGATTATCAGGGTTCCCGCCATCTGGGTTATTTTTCAAGGATTTACAGGCTGTCTGGGTTGAAACCAGTGACTTTTCTCTTGGACAGGCTCAGATGTCCCAGAGCTGTCCTTTTGACCTCGGCTGCTGGAGGCCAATGTTTGAGCATGTGTGTCCCCCCACAAAGAGCTGTGGGTACTGTTTATACGTGGCACATTCCAACCCCAGACCATATCACCTCAGACCATTTCTTCATTCTTCACATCACCCCACTTCTCTTTAGCCCACAAGTATCCCCAACATGTTCCTCTATGTGCCTTACGAATAAATTTTCTTAAGCCAAATCCATGAGTTCAGTGATTTGTCTTCTGTGCCGTGGGCAGAGCACACCTGGTTGGGTAACAGAAGCCAGCAGCTAATTCTAGTCACTGCAAACGAACTCTAGACACATGTACCCCCTTGTGTATCTGGCTTAAGTGGGTCCTAGGGAAGGAATTAAACCGGGGTCCTTTGGCTTTGCAGGCCTTAACCGCTAAGCCATCTCCCCAGCCCCCCTGTCTCCCCAAGGAGCTTTTCAAAGCAGTTTCCTTCCTGGGTGGGCCTCCAGGTGAGAACACAGCCCACTGCCAGCCAGGCTGTGACCTGGCTCTTGACCCAGAAAGTGTGACTCGTGTTAGCCACTGTGTGGGTGGAAATTCATTCTGCAATAAGTGAAAACAAATCCACTTGTCTATTAAATAAAATTCATAATCCCTCCCCAGATCAGGACCTGGCAGGAAGCAGGGCCTCAGAGCTCAGCTGAAGGGATGTGCTGGGCCCCACACAAAGATCAGAAAGGCTGGGAGAGTTCAGCACAGTCTCAAGGACATCACGACCTGGCAGAGGGAAAACAGACGTGCAATTAACCATGAAAAATAACTAAAATAAATGTGAGCACAGGCAAAAACAACACAATGGGAATCACTAAAGAGGATCTGTTTCAGCAAAATATTTGCAAGCTATAGAAAACCTAAAGCATGCTTAGTAAAAGGGTATGCTTAAAGGAGGTAGACTTATGTGTTTGTAAAACTAAAGTGGAGGTAGGGTGTCCTTGGGCCTAGTTTCATCCAAACTCAAGGCTACTGATATGGATTGGAAGCAAAGGAACTTTTTTCCTGGTAGGTACTTAGCCAGAGATGGGCCCACAGAATCACGAAATGTCACTTTTGCCTGCCTTGGAAGGACTGACCTTGTCAGTCATCCAAGATGGCTGAAAGCAACAACTTCCTAATCCCTCCTCAGTAACAGCACCAGCTTCCGGGTTCTTCCTTAGTTTCGAAGACTTCGCCCCCATGGGGGGCCTATCCCGAGTCAGTGTTCCTCTTGGGCCCAAGGACCTAATTAGATTTCTTTCTTAAAAAATTTTTTTGTTTTTATTTATTTATTTGATAGAGAAAGAGAGAGAGAGAGAACGGGCACACCAGGGCTTCCAGCTACTGCAAACGAACTCCAGATGCATGCCCCACCTTGTGCATCTGGTTTAGGTGGGTCCTGGAGAATTGAACCAAGGTCCTTTGTAGGCAAACACCTTAACCTCTAAGCCAACTCTCCAGCCCAAATGTCTTCTTTTACTAGAGTACTTTCCTGTTTTCCCTTTTAACTCTCCTTAAAATAATTCTCATAATTTAGTCTTCTCTAAATCCATGTTTTGAATTCATTGATATCTTGGACAAGGACCCGAAGTTGGGGTTCATGGCCCTATGAGTCTCCTGCATCTTAATGGAGATCAAATCCTTCCCAGAACTCCGCTCCAGCATCATTTCGAAATCTTTTTAGATCTTTTTTTTTTTTTCATCCGTTTCCTTTTCCTTTTATCTGGCTCCCCCTTGTGGTAGTTTGAATCAGGTGTTCCCATAAACTCATGTATTTGAAGGCTTGGTCCTCATCTGGTAGCAATTTGGGAGGTGGAGTCTTGTTGGAGGATGTGGGTTGCTGAGTGGAGGTGTTTTGGGGTGTTATAACCAGCTCCCCCTTGTCAGAGCTCGGGCTCTCTCTCTTGTTGATGTTTTCCACCTGCTGTGGCAGAGGTGATGTCCAGCCTCTGCTCTTGCCAAGCTTTCCCCTGCCATCATGGAGCTTCCACTCAAGACTGCGAGCCAAAATAACAACTTTTCATCCAGCACCTGCTTTTAACAAGAAATTAACTACAACACACCCCAACTCATGACAAAGATGACTGTAACTGTCTACCATCATAGACTTCCATGGAATAAAGAAGAAACTCCTCTTCCATAAACCTAGAGAAAGTCTTTATGCGTCTCTTTGGTCTAAACTGGAACACACACACACACACACACACACACTTCACTCAAGCATACTACTCAACCACAAGGTTGACTGGCCAGAGACAATTAGAGCCAAGCTCTGAACAAAGAATGGGTCGTTCCCACATGACTTATAATGTGGGTGGTGATGGTTTCTCCACAGGAAATGCTATCAGTGGTGGGAGTCCAGGGAAGTTCATGCTAAGGCAGTTTCAACAAATGTTTATCCAAGCACCTCTCCTGGTTCTGAGGGAAAAGGTCTTGAATGTGACATACGATGAAATACTGTATAAGGAAATTCCACATGCCAGGGAAAGGTTGAGGAGAACACTATGCACTAGTTTCACAACAGTTTCATGAAGATAATGGAAAGTGAAAGCAATTGTTTTTTTTTTTCTAGATTAATTAGATATGGTGAAGATATAATTCCCACAGACAAAAGAAATTATGCTTTTAGAATACAATGATCAAAACTAGATTTTTTTGAGGCTGAAGAGATGGCTTAGCAATTAAGGCACTTGCCTGCAAAGCCTAAGAATGCTTGTTCAAATCCCCAGGTCCCACAGAGCCAGATGCAAAAGTGACGCAAGCATGCAATGTCACACATGTGCACAAGGCAGCACATGCATCTGGAGTTCATTCAGAGGTTGAAAGGCCCTGGTGTGCCCATTCTCTCTCTCTCTCTCTCCCCCTCCCTCCCTCAAAAATAATATTTAAAAAACAACGACAACTAGAGTTGTTAGCTGGGCCTGGTGGTGCACAACTGTAGCTTCTAAGGAGGCAGGACTGGAAGTTCAAGACCTGGGTTAGAGAATAAGTTCAAGACCAGCCTGGGCAACTTAGTGAGACCATGTCTCAACCTCTGCTTCTCCACAACAATAGAAGTAGGGTACTTGCTTGGTTTGTGGGAAGCTCTAAGGTACAATTTCCAGTACCATCAATCAAATTTTTAAAATGAAGTAGATTTGTAGCAGTAAGGTTTGGATTTCAAAAGACAGTAACCACCATTTGAGTCTAAAATCAGTTTCTGTTACAAGCACACACGTGCGCACATGCTTTATTTAGAAAGAATATAAATCATTAGGGTGTCTATGTGGTGGAGGTTACAGGCCTTCTAGTTTTGTCCTAGTGACTGGCAGGCTGCCTCCATGTTGAGGCTGTAAGTAACAATCAAACTGCCTGGAAAATGGACACAGAGACCAGAGTACCAGAGGTGACACCATGAAGTCAGCAAAGCACAAACAGTTTTATGTTTTTAGAAACTAAAAGCCCTTGGGCTGGAGAGATGGCTTAGTGGCTAAGGTGCTTGCCTGTGAAGTCTGTGGACCCAAGTTCGATTCCCCAGTACCTACATAAGCAAGATGCACAGTGGCACATGCATCTGGAGTTTGTTTGCAGTGGCTAGAGCCTCTGGCATGCCCATTCTTTCTCTTTCTCTCTCTCAAATATATAAATAAAATATTGTTTTAAAAACACCCTAGCAGCAGCACCAAAAGTCTAAAAGATACTGTAATGTTTGGTTAGGCACTAAAAGGAAGTATGGAACCAAGGAAGAGTAATGGATCTTTTAGGAATAAACACTATTTTAATGGTTTCCCATTTTTTACCCTATGTAATAAAATAGAATAAGCTCTTGGTAATTTTATATGTTAATGAACCAATGTTTTACAATTAATCACTACTGTAGGCAGTATAAATATATCTAATATTCACTACATAGAGATCTCCCATATTACAAATATTAATTTTCTAAGAATATGGATAGTGTTATAAGCCTACTATCAAAATAATATGGAAATCAGGGCTCGTAGGAGAAATGGCTGATTCAGAGGTGGGGGACAGGGTAAGCACAAATAACTCTGTAACTCCTTGTGATCCAGGAATTAAGGAAACACTTTTTTTAGTATGATTGCGTGGGGCTGAGGCGAAGGCTCAGTGGGTACCACACAAGTGCTTACCACACAAGCATGAGGACCTCAGCTTGAATCCCCAGCATCCACATATGTGCTGGGGCATAGTGGTAGGGACCTATCACCCCAGTGTTGGGGATGTGGAGACAGGAGAATCCCTGGGCTTGAGAGCTGGCTAATCTATCAGCATTGGTGAGCTTTACGTTGGATCCTGTCTAAAGAATAAGATGGAGAGTGATTGAGGAAGACCTCTGACAACTACCTCTGGCTTTCACATGAATATGTACATACATGTGCCCACATGCATACAAGCATGCACACACATGTACACCCCATACATACATACATACATACATACATACATACATACATACATGGGAAAAAAATCACAGGTCATAGCAAAAGGGCACAGGAGCCAACTTGCACAGAAATCTCAAAAGCCAAATATGCACCAATTTGGGTAAAAAATAAATATATCAAATAATTATAGTCAATGGGTTACCATGCATAGAATAAGATAAACATCCATGAGTTCACAGTGCCATAAATAAATACCCAGAAGAGGCAGCTCCTCCTTACAGTAGATTTCCAATGGATGAATGCAAAGGGATGACGGAAATAGGAAGTCACCGTTTAGCAAACACCAGTGATTGTCGCAGGAAAGAATCACTGAAAGCTATTAGTGAGATAATTGGCTGCATTTGCATCAGACCTGCAAATGCGTTCGCAGTATTTTATCAGCGCTCACTTCCTCATTTCAATAATTGTACTACGGCTCTGTAAGATGTTATCATGTGTCAGAGCCACGTAAGGGTATGTGGGAACTCCATAAGCTCCTTGCTGAACAATTAAACTAACTGCTTGCAAATGTGAAAGTTTTACATTTTTCATCACAAAAGAAAAATGAACCAAATCTTCCTCTGCAGGCCTCCAGTCATTCTATAAGCATGAAGCACAAATTCTGTAGCCATCCCCTCCACTAGGAAAGTAGACCTTCACCTGAATTTTAGAGGAAGGGGATGGGTGGAGGAGGGCTTTGGCAGAGAGAGACTCTCCTGCTAAAAGTACTTAAAATGATCATGAGAGCAGAGGCCCTCTCGGCACAACGGGAAGATCCGCTATTGCTGCTCCACTTGGAGAGAGCCCAGGCCCACTGTGTGGGTGCCTCTCCATTATGGAGGTTGCTAAGACTCTTATGGAAATGATGAGTCATCACAAAAATGTGAGGGGGCGGGGTAAAGGAAGGGCAGGTGGGGGAGCGACAGATGGGGGGGCACTCACACACTCAGTGTGAGATGCTGATCACCTCTTCTGGAGCACCCCTCTCTGGAGTTCTGCTGGGAAAGTATCAAGATGCCCATCAAGCCAAGCATTCAGGGATGGTAGCACAGGCCTGTGATCCCAGCACTCAGGAGCCTGGGGATTGTGAGTTCGAGACCAGTGTAGACTACATAGTAAGACTGTCTCAAAGAATTTAAAAAAAAACAAAAAACAATGACCATAAATATAAAGCCAGTGTTATGATGTTTTCTTGGCAGACGATGTGTGATGTTACTGCATAAGAGCAAAGCTCATGCTTCAACACTCACAAGTGACTCCTCATGCTGGCGAAATAAATAAAAAGCCAAAGCACAGAATGACCATGATCTTGGTTTCCCACCAGGAATAGATGGTACAACCCTATTGCTGAAGACTCAACATATTTGGGCTGCAAGATCACCGAGGAATCTTGCTGGAGCTGAGCTGAAAGCCTCCTCTATGTAGACCAGCTGACTGAAAGCTGGAAAAAGCTATGCTGCATGCAGCTCCATGGGAGAGAGAGAGGTCATCAGTGGAGATAAACAACAGTGAACACCACAAGCCTTAAGTTGGGCCACTGATGCCAAATGAGCCAATGGGCAGAATAGTGGCATGTCTGCTACGGGGAAAACCAACCTCTTTCTAAGTGGACTAGAGGCCGCTCCATAGGAGGGAACACATGCCTGATACTGAAAACCTGTGACGGGGTAGTCATGAGCCCTAGGGGGTAACACCTGCTGATGTCTGGATAAATACATATATTATGCTCACCAAACTACTCTGTAAGCACTTTTTTAAATTGTTCATACCCATATATTAATGCTATTCTCACTTTTAGTTAAAGAAGCTTCTCTTCAGATGGTGGTGACCTTTGGAATGACTCAGAAGGCACCAAAGTGCTGAGAAGAAGAGTATTCAGCACTGAAACATCTCTATTATATCTTCCAAGGTTCTCGTCCATTGCAGAAGAGATGGTGGAATGAATGTAAGAGCCACAGGAAAAGTAGGACTCCTTACAATGTACTCTTCCAGGCATAAAATAGCCTGGGTATCCATGACCTCACAGTGCCTGGCACTACCTACACAAGACTATCATAATAGGAGGAAAAGATGATGACATCAAAATAAAAGACAGACTAAGAGGAGGGGGGATATGATGGAGGGTGGAGTTGTAAAGGGGAAAGTGGGGGTGGAGAATTATTATGGTTTATTATCTATAATTATGGAATTTATCAATAATAAAATAAATAAAATAAAATGTGCCTCATAGAAATAAAAAGAATGACCAGGATCCAGAGACACTATGACTAGAGCTCCATTTAGCCACACTGTCACTTTGATCAGACCATTAGCCACATCCCTTCTGAACACAAGGACAAACCATCACTTATAAAATATCATCTATAGGGCCTGGAGAGATGGCTTAGCAGTTAAGTGCTTGCCTGTGAAGCTTAAGGACCCCAGTTTGAGGCTCAATTCCCCAGGACCCATGTAAGCCAGATGCACAAGGTGACACTCACATCTGGAGTTCATTTGCAGTGGCTAGAGGCCCTGGTGTGCCCATTCTCTCTCTCTCTATCTGCCTCTTTCTCTCTCTGTCTCACTCTCAAATAAGTAAATAAAATAAATAAACCAAAAAAATAAAATATCATCTATAGGGGCTGGGGAGATTGCTCAGTGGGTAAAAAGTTTGCTGTGCAAGCATGGGGACCTGAGTTGGACCCCCAGCTTCCACCTAAAAGCTGGACACAGAAGCACATGCCTTTAATCCAGTGCTGGGGAACCAGAGACAGGAGGATCCCTAGAGCTTGCTCGTCTAGATGAGTCAGTGACATACCCTGTCTCAAACATATAAGGGATGGGGCTAAAGGGATAGCTTAGTGGTTAAAGCACTTGCCTCTGAAGCCTACTGACCCAGGTTTGATTAACCAGTACCCATGTAAGCCAGATGCACAAGGTGGTGCATGTGTCTGGAGTTCATTTGCAGTAGCTAGAGACCCAGGCATGTCCAATCTCTCTCTCTCTCTCTCTCTCTCTCTCTCTATCCATCATAACTAACTAACTAACTAACTAACTAACTAACTAACTAAATAAGTAAGTAAATAAAATATAAGGGATAGAGAGACTGAGGAAAATACTCAGTGTCAACTTCTGGCCTCTGCACACACACATGTAAACACACATACACACATACATAAACACCACACACATACATACAAACAAAAAGGTCAGTTATGCACACAGTATTTTACATTCTTAAGAGTCATGATGCTATGAATCATAATCTTTTTTTAAAGATTTTTTAAATTTTTATTTATTTATTTATTTATTAGAGACAGAGAGAGGGAGAGAGAGAAAGAGAGTCAGAATAGGCACGCCAGGGCCTCTAGCCACTGTAGAAGAACTCCAGATGCATGTGTCACCATGTGCATCTGGCTTAGGTGGAACCTGGAGAATCGAACCTGGGTCCTTAGGCTTCACAGGCATGCACCTTAACCACTAAGTCATCTCTCCAGCCCAGAATCATAATCTTTAGTTAAATCTGATTTTTAGATGAATTAAAGGAAACCTTATTCTACTTTTTCTTGGAAAGTTTTAAAAATAGAAGCTATTATCTTGTGAAAAAAAAATCCTTCTGAACAACTGAAAGATTTTTTTCTATATGATGGTACAAATATGTCATGCTTGCACATGAACACAATGCTAATGGTCCTAAGTACTCCCCAGAAAGGAATAAACAGAGCTGGGAAGAGAGCTCAGACAAGTGCTTGCCTTGTGAGAATGAGGACTTGAATGAATTCAGTCCCTAGGACGTGTGTATAAGGCCATGCATGGTGGCATGCACTTGTAATCTCAGCAGATGAGTCTCTGGGGCTCACCGGCTAGTTAGCCTAGTCTAATTGTTACGTTCAGCCAGGGACAGATCCTGTCTCAAAAAAAGGTGAACACTATCAGAGGTTATCCTCTGGCTTCCACACACATGTGCACCTGCACGTGTGCATGCACACACACACAAATAGAGGACATATAGTGTGAAGAGGTTGGACAGAAGAAAACCAGAAGCATGACCAAACCCTGTACTTGGATTTCAGAAAATGCGACCCAACCAAAGCCACATTATATGGACAATTTAATGCCACCACCCTAGGTGAAGGTGAGATGACCTCATGACCCACTGTATTCTGAAACTAGACAGGCACTACATCACTGTACATCTCGTCATTCAGACCCAGGGACTGTGTTCCTGTTCGCCGTCACTGAGGAACTGCAAGTCAAGGTGGAGCAGAATGAGATAAAAACTTCAGAGCCAGCCAGGTGTGGTGGCGCATGCCTTTAATCCTAGCACTTGGGAGGCAGAGTTAGGAGGATCACCATGAGTTCGAGGCCACCCTGAGACTACATAGTAAATTCCAGGTCAGCCCGACCAGAGTGAAACCCTACCTCGAAAAACCAAAAAAAAAAAAAAAACAAACAAACAAAAAAAAAACTTCAGAGCCAACAGACAGAAAATTTATAGTGCTGTGTGAGCCTAGGAAAGTTGTTATGCCTGATTTGAGCAGAACACACCTACTGGTAACAGAACTGAAGAGAAGGGAAGAATGGGAAAAATGAGGAAACTTAACTTAAAAGATTTAAGTTCCTGGGTTAAAAAAAAATGGTATAATACCATCCACTCATTCAACAGTACCCAACAAATGTAACACTAAGCTCTGGCATCAATAATAATAATAATAATAATAATAATAATAATAATATGTCTCTGCCTCGTGGTAATCTTCTTTAATAGGTATTCTATCAAATAATTTATCCCACACAATGTTCCCAAACATTTACCCATTTGAATTCCATCTCTTCAATTTTTGGACAACTGCATACCAATTAAATTTTATCTACTCTAGACTTGTCATTAAATTATTTCAAGTTGTGCAGTTGTAGTTTAAATGTAAAATGCCCCCCATAGGCTCACATATTTAAACACTTGGTCCCCAGCTGCTGGTGCCATTTGGAAGGTTATGGAATTTTTAGGAGCCATGCTGGAGAAAGAAGTGGGTCCCTGGGGTGGGCCTTGAGGTTTTATAGCCCAGCCTTACTTTATGTTCCCACTCTGCATCCTGACTATAGAAGCAATGTGATCAGCTGGCCTCTGGCTCCAGCTTCCATGCCTTTGCCACAATGATGGAAAGTATCCTCTTGACCTCTTAAGCCAAAATAAACTTGTCATCTCAGACCAGTGGCAGAACACTTCACACAGCCTCTCCAAACTGCACGGGAGATGGGGAAATGCAATCCTTTCTCACGGACACGAATGACAGAAGAGTACGAAAAGTCTCTACCAGATATGGATTAGGAATATTTGAACACTGATCCAGAAGAAAATAGGGAGACGTGTACCTGAGGATGGGAACAGATAAAGCAGTCACAACCGCAGGACTGAGGGGATAAGAGGTATTGCCAGACCACCTCTGCATCTCTGATCAGTAAAATGCAAAATGTGAACACTGCTGAAATATCGTAGTCGCCTGTTCAAGGATGAGATAGATGTAGATACTTGGCATGCTTGTGGCCACAGCTCTTGACTGTCTGACATCAGCTCAGGGCAACAAAGAATTCTTACAGTATACCAAAGATGCTGGCGAGGTTGTGTGATGCTAGGCACTAAAGCCTCTTTGGTGCTTAGAGGCAGAGAATTAAAGAATCAGAAGTACTGGGCTGGAGAGATGGCTTAGCGGTTAAGGCGCATGCCTAAGGACCCCAGTTTGATTCTCCAGGTCTCACGTAAGCCAGATGCACATGATGGCGCATGTGTCTGGAGTTCGTTTGCAGTGGTTAGAGGCCCTGGTGTGCCCGTTCTTATCTTAAAAATAAGAAAGAAGAAGTGCTTGTGTGACAAGATTGCTCTTCAAGGAAAATGAAATTACAAAGGCATATGAATACTTCATGAAAATATCAGAAACACCTGAGACACCAGAGGTACAATTCTGCCAGCATTTACAGCATTTTGGGTTTAACCCATCAGCTGTGCTCTAGTCATTCCCCACAGCTTATCCGCAGGAACACATCGCTGAGAAGCACAGCCCCACAGCCCTGTGCCAGCCTCTCCCACCAGCCCAACAATGCAGCCAGCCTGAGCATGCAGGTTCTCCCTCCTTCACTGCCAGGCTCCAGGCCATGACGTCAGCGCTTTCCATCAATGAGGAGAATGAACTGTGCAGTTCCTACAGCCTCTGGACTTAGATGTCGACATCATACATACAATATTAATTGGGACTCACAAGGGCTCTATAGACTCATTAGTCCATTTCAACTTAGTCACAATTCTATGATGTAAAGTGTATCAGACCCACTGACAGAGAAGTTGTGAGCCATCCTTCCCGTTGTTGGCACAGCCCCGTCTCAGATAGTGCGCTCTGAACTCAAAGTACTCTTTTACTGCCTGAGAGACTGACTTTTCTACCAAGAAGGAAGTCCTTAGATAGCCTAGATCTTTAAAAGCAAAATTAAAGGAAAGTATGAAGTGACAGAAAGCTAATGTCTATGGCATCATGAAAGGGTGGAAAACTGCATCAACATATGCAATGTAAAGAGATGCATTGTGCTGATTTCAAAATTCTCTAAAAAACATTGACAGCATAGTAGGGACTGTTGGGACGTTGTGTGTGTGTGTGTGTGTGTGTGTGTGTGTGTGTACAGGTGTGAGCAGGTGTACATGGAGGGCAGAAATCAATGTTGGCTATCTTCAATTCCTTCTCTACCTTATTTTTAAAATTTTTGTTTATTTTTATTTATTTATTTGAGTGACAGAGAGAGAGAGAAAGAGACAGAGAGAGGATGTGCACACCAGGGCCTCCAGCCACTACAAACGTGCATCCTTGTGCATCTGGCTTTTGTGGGTACTGGGGAATCAAGCCTCAAACTGGGGTCCTTAGGCTTCACAAGCAAGCGCTTAACCGCTTAGCCATCTCCCTAGCCCCCTTCTACCTTATTTTTTTGAGACGGTCTCTCACTGAGCCCAGGACTTATCAATTCAGTTAAACTAGCTAGCCAGTAAGTCCCAGGGATGCTCCTGTCTCTGTCTTTCCAGCTTGGGATTCCATGTGCATGCCACCAAGCCTACCACTTTTTAAAATGTTTCATTATTTTGTTTATTAGAGAGAGAGTGAGGGGAGAAAGAATGGGCATGCCAGGGCTTCCAGCCACTGTGAATGAACTCCAGATGCATGCACCACCTTGTGCATCTGGCTTAACATGGGTACTGAAGAATTGAACCTGGGTCCTCTGGCTTTGTAGGCAAGTGTCTTAACCACTACACCATCTCTATAGCCCCATGACTTATATTTTTCATGAGTGCTGGTGATCCAAACTCAGGTCCTCTTGCTGGCTTGCCAAGTACTTTGCCAACTGAACCATCTCCTAAGCCCCTCCTGAGAGCTTTATTTATTATTTTATTTATTTATTATTTTTTGGTTTTTGGATTTTGAGGTAGGGTCTCACTCTATCCCAGGCTGACCTGGCATTCACTAGGTAGTCTCAAGGTAGCCTTGAACTCACAGCAATCCTCCTTCCTCTGCCTCCCGAGCTCTGGGATTAAAAGCATGCATCAACATGCCTGGCTTCTTCTTTTCTTTTTTTTTCTTTTCTTTTCTTTTCTTTTTTTTTTTTTCTAGGTAGAGTCTCACTCTAGCCCAGGCTGACCTGGAATTCACTGTGTAGACTCAGGGTGGCCTTGAACTCATGGCAATCCTCCTGCCTCTGCCTCCCTAGTGCTGTGGTTAGAAGTGTATGCCACCACACCCGGCCTCCTGGGTCCTTTCTGAAGGTCAGTGCTAATGCTTAGGGCCTCCTTGACCATATTTTTAAGGCCCCTTGCTTCTACCCACCACTTGCTCCAGACCAGTCCTCAAACTTCAGCATATCTGAGCCATACACTGACCGGTCAAAAGTTTAACCCAGCAAACCAGAAAGAGGGAAGTTCATTCCTCAACACAGCATCCCATACATCATGGCAAGGCCTGCTGAGGAAAGGCCCTAGTTGGAGCAAATTGGCTTGAAAATCCAAGACTTCAGCCAATATGGGGAGGACCATGAGGATATCATGTCTGTTTCCCTCTCCAAATGGGTGGGGAGGGAGGGAAATCTGTCCCCTGTTATTTACTAGATCTTTGGAGATGTCTAAAAGCCAAGCACACCTAAACCACAGCTGCCACTTTCAAAATGACTCCAGTGACTTGGGACACTGAAGAATCAGAAGTGCTTGGGTGACGAGTGCAAAGACACAGTGATGACCACAATCAGATTATAAGAACCACAGAGGAGCCGGGCGTGGTGGCGCATGCCTTTAATCCCAGCACTCGGGAGGCAGAGGTAGGAGGATTGCCGAGAGTTCGAGGCCACCCTGAGACTACATAGTTAATTCCAGGTCAGCCTGAACCAGCGTGAGACCCTACCTCGCCAAAAAAAAAAAAAAAAAAAAACCACAGACAGAAATATGTGACAAGGGTCCATGGACGGATACATTTCATAAGGAAACTTGGAACCAAATCAAAATGATCAGCTTTATTTGCACCACATTCACACAATCGTTTATGAGACAATGAGGGAAATCTGAATACTGACTAACCAGTTAATGGTCTTGTTACTTCTTTTGTGCTATAATGGTATTATGTTTTGTTTTTTCTTTATTTTATTATGTTATTTTATTTTATTTATTTGAGAGAGGAGAGAGAGAGATAGAATGGGCACATCAGGGCTTCTAACCATAGCAAATGAACTCCTGATGCATGCACCACCTTGTACATTTGGCTTATATGGGTTCTGGGGAATCAAATCTGGGTCCTTAGGCTTCACAGGCAAGTGCCTTAACCACTAAGCCATCTCTCAAGCCCTGGTTTTTCTTTTTAAAGAATCCTTATTGGGTAGCATCATGTATTAAAATATTTACAGGAAACTTGATATTATCTCTGGAATTTACTTTTTTTAAATTTTTTATTATTTGTTTGGAGAGAGACACAGAGAGAGACAGAGAGAGAGAGAGAGGAAGACAGAAATGGGCGCGCCAGCAGCGTCTCAGCTGCTGTGAACAAAATCCAGATGTGTGTGCCCCCTTGTGGTCAAGTGCGGCATTGTGCCCTTGCGTCACTGCATCTGGCTAAACGTGGGACCTGGAGATTGGAACCCTAGAGATTGGAACCAGCGTTCTTAGGCTTAGGAGGCAGGCGCCTTAACCCCTAAGCCATCTCTCCAGCCCTGGAATTTACTTTTTGAGTTGGGAAGGGGAGCAGATGGGCACAGAGAGAAGTAAGTTTGACAATGAAGCAAGGAAAATTGAAACGGGGTGGGTGCTTGACAGATCATTATAGAGTTCTACCTACTTTGGGTTATGTAAGTTTCAATAGTTAAAAAAAAAATCTTTAAAAAATCAAAGTCTGAGGGACTTGGGAGGTAACTTTACTGAGTAAAATGCCTGCTGTGCAAGGCTGAAGTACTGAGTTCCAATTCTCAGAACCCACAAAAATGTAAGATTTGGGTGGCCCACTCCTGTCATCCAGTACTTAGGAGGTGAAGTCAAGCAATATCCTAGGGCTTGCTGGCTAACCTGTCAAAGTGAATGGGCGATCTCTGAGTTCAGGGAGTTTGGATTCTGATCCTCATGCTCACACTGTAAACACCTCACGGAAGCCATCACACAGGCCTTAGTTAGTTTTGGTTTTCAAAGACAGAGACAGAGCCTCAAGCAGTCCAGGCTGGCCTTGAATTTCTGATCCTCCTGCCTCCACCATCCAAGTTCTGGGATTGTGGGTATGTGCAACCGCTCTCGGGCTTCCTTGTTTGAATCTCAAATGACAGTGATCAACTCCAGCCTGGGTCTCTCAACAGTCCAGTGACTTGACAGATGTGAATGTGTGACCTCAAGCCAGGCGGGGCGTCCTGAGCCATCCAGGGTGGGTCTCATGTCATCAGAAGAAGAAATGTCCTCATGAGAGGACAATGAGATGATCAGAGTGAGCGAAGCAGAGGTTGAGGATGGAGGAGGGCCCGTCACTGAGTAATATAATGAGCCCCAAAGGTAGAAAAGGCAAGGAGAAGCTTCTAGAAGGAATGCAGCCCTGCCAACATCTTGATTTTAGAATGTTGGACCTCCAAGTCTGTAAGAAAATGAATGTCCATTAGTGTAGCCCGCCAAATATCTGGAATGGCTTACAGCCACCATAGGGAACACACATGCCACGTGTCTACTCAACGCCTCCCATCTAGACAACTTTCAGGCATCTCACGCCAGACCAGGTCCACCGTGAACTGCCACACCAAGCCTGCTGTGCCATGGTCTTCATGCTCTGATGGCAGAACACTGCCTTGGACCTTCTGTTGTTTTAGACCAACTCCTCAGAGGCAGCCGGGGCTCTTTCAAGTGTTATCAGCTCCCTTGGCAATCATGCCAATCCCACCTTCAAATACACCACACCGGGTTCTGGCCCTTTCCTCAGTACATACATCACCACTTGTCCTGACTCCTGCCCCCCCCACCGCCCACAACACCCTCATTGTGCCTTGCTTGGAGTGTAAGAATGGACTCCTCACAAATCCTTACTTCCACCCCACCCCCACCAAGTGTCTATTCCCAACACAGCAAATCTTCTCACAATCTGGGTGGGGCCACCTAGCTGCTCAGAAGCCTGTGTGAGAGGAAGTGACAGGCCATGGGCCCTGCTCTCCTATTCCTCTCTCAGCTTACTCTGCAACCACCACACTGGCCAGGTCAAGCAGGCATCCCTTCTGGGCCCTTCCTGCCTACTTTCTCTGGAATGTTCTTTTCCATTCTGTACTGGCTCACTGTTCTCACTCTTTATCCCTTCTTATCATCTCAAAAGAGATCCTGGCTGTCCTCACTTGCCCTCCCCCCCATGGCCCTTTGCTCACACTTGCTTCTGCCTGGCATGTTGTGTGTGTGCATGCATGTGTGTTCCTCAGATGTTGTTCCTCAGATGCCACATACTGTTTGTGAGACAGGGTCCTTTATGGGAACTTCCCAAATTGGCTAATCTGGATGGCCAGTGAATCCCAGAGACCTACCAGTCTCTGCCTCCCTACTGTTGGGATTACAAGCATGCACACCCCCACACCTGGCCTTTTCTGTGGGCTCTGGGAATGGAACTCAGGTCCTCATGCTTGCAAAGTAAGCACATGACTGATTCAGCTGTCTCCTCGGCCCCTCTCTGGCAATCCAGTGCTTCTTTCTACTGTTCCACTCTTGGCTCTTTCTGGAACACTCACCTCTCCTAACGGGTAACATCACTTACTTAGGACTAGTGCTCAGTCTGTATTTGCCGTGTTCCTACCATAACCTGCAGGAGGGCAGGGAGCTTGGTCTTGGTTTAGCTGATTGGTATCTTTAGAGAATCTAGAACAATGCCTGGCGTGTTGTATGAATGCAAGAAACATGAGCAGAGGAGAGAATAAGTACACGGAGGCTGGTTTTCTTTTCTTTTTTCTGATTTTCATCTCATGTTAGCCACTTGCTACCAGAAAATGCCTCATCTCCATCTGCTGACTTGAGCTGTCATTTTTCTGGAAGCCCCTGCCAATAGGGATCAATGTTTTATATTGTGATTTTTTTGTGGAAAGTGGAAGAACTCTACTTGTGATCACTATTCATGTATCTGGATAAATATACCAATCAATACATTTCCCATTATACTTCCCCACACAGAAGGGCTTTTGTGTTGCTGGGGTTTGCAGTTGTTATTTATAGGGCCTGTTACTGTTTGTGACTTTGCCATTGAGATCCTGCCAACACCCCTGCTTCTGATCAGCATCCCTTCCCAGAACCCCATCTACCAGACACTTCCCCAGAGGCTGAGCACCAAAATGGTCCAAAGCATAGCAACCTGTTGTGTCGGCATCTCAGCCCTGACTACTGTTTTGTGCCCACTGGCACTGCCTCTTCCTCTCTACCTGTGTCATGTAGGAAAACTTTAAATATAGACTTCTGAGACTTGTGCCTATAATACCAGCATATGAAAGGCTAAGGCAGTGGGATTCCTATGAGCCTGAAGCCAGCCTGAGCTTGGCATGTCAGACTTGGCAAGTCAGTGAAGGAATTTTCAGAGAGACTTAAATGAAAAGATTCACCCTGAATGTGGGCAGTATCATCCCATGAGCCGGGGTCATGGACTAAATGAAAAGGAAGAAAAAGGAGCCAGCTGGGCACTGGCTTTCTCCTCTTTCTGCTTCCTGACCCACCCAGAAGTGAAGAAGCAGCTTCAGTCTCCTACTGCCATAGTCAAGAGCTGCTCCCATGCATACCTTCCTACCATGATGCGCTGTACACCTGAAGCGTGAGCCAACATAAACCCTTCCTTCCGTATGATGCCTCTTGCCAATCATTTGCTCATGGCAATGAGAAAGGTAAACAATACCAAGTGAAAAGAGAGGGATGTTTGAAACACAGAGAGTAACTGAGAAATTGGAGGAGAGAAAATACGTTGATGGGCTCGAGAGATGGTTAAGTTGCTTGCCTGTGAGGCCTAAGGACCCACGTTTGACTCCCCAGAACCCACATAAGCCAGATGTATACAGTGACGCAACCACAAGGTCACGCATGTTCACAAGGTGGCGCATGACTCTGGATTGCAATTGTAGTGGCTGGAGGCTCTTGTGCGCCAATTCTCTCTCTCTCTCTCTCTCTCTCTCTCTCTCAAAAAAAAGTGAAAAAAATACACTTCTGAGTCATGGTCAGTTACAGTCCTTGGAGGACAGTGCTAAACGCAAACGATATTTCCTAAAAGTGCTGTCTTTTAAATCGTGTGTGTGTGCGTGCACCCGTGCACTCATGAGTGCAGGAGTGTTTGTTGCAGCACATATGTGGAAGTCCAAGGAAACTCTTGGTGTCAGTGATCCCCTTCCTCCTTGTTGGAGGCAAGGTCATGAGGCTAGCTGGCCTGCAAGCTTCCAAGGATTCTCCTAGCTCCATCTCCCATCTCACCATAGGAATGTTGTGATTACAGATATCCACTACTGTGTCTGGATATATATGGGCTCTGGGGATGAGAACTCAGCTTCTCCAGCTTACCCAGCAAGTGCTTTGCCAACTGAGCCATTTATCTTAGCCCTTCTCTGATTTCTGAGCCTTTGGTTAAGGGTGTAATCACACCAACCATAATCATGTGGGCTTTCCCTGGATGGTGGCTCCATTTAATGCTGCAAACCTCCTGGACCCTCACAGATCTAAGGGTCTCCTTCCTTCTTATTCTGTCCTTCAGGGGTTCTTGCCTTCAAAGCTACATAATGTCCTCCATGTCTCACCATAACTGCTATGGGAGTCTGAAGACCATGAGCAATACCTCCCAGGTGCTGCCTTTTCTTAAGACTTTACTGTGTGTGGACTACAGGAAGTGCTATGCAAGGAAAGGGACCAGGCAGCCTACAGAAGCCCTTGTAAATCCAGTTCATGTTAGCCATTGTAGCTCCTTTCTCCAAATAGCTAAAATAGAAACTATGGGGCCTGTTTGGTGCCTACCACAAAACATCATAAAATTTCTTCAACAACCTCCTGCATTCATTTATTCATTCAACAAATGTTGAACAACAACTACCTAGTATTTCAGACACCTTAAAAATATTTTATTTGGGCTGGAGAGATGTCTTAGTGGTTAAGGTGCCTACCTGCTAAGCCTAAGAATGCCAGTTCGAATCTCCAGGTCCTATGTTTAGCCAGACACAAAAATGATGCAAGTGTACAATGTCGCACATGTGCCCAAGGGGGCACACACATCTGGAGTTCACTCACAGTGGCTGAAAAGGCCCTGGCACACCCATTCTCTCTGCCTCTTCCTCTCTCTCTCTCTCTCCTCTGTCTCTCTCAAATAAATTTTTTTAAAAATATTTGATTTACTTATTTACGTATAACACACACAGAGAGAGAGAGAGAGAGAATGGGCATGTCAGGGCCTCTAACCACTGCAAACAGACTCCAGACACTTGCACGACCTTATGCATCTGGCTTTACATGAGTGCTGGGGAATCAAACCTGGATACTTTGGCTTTGCCAGCAAGCACCTTAACTGGTAAGCCATCTCTCCAGCCACTCAGGCACTTTTTAACTGAAGTTAAAAAGAAGACAGAAAATCCTTGTCATTGTGCAAACTATTTTCTATTGGGGTATGGGTGCATGTGTACACACATAAAGAAAGATGCAAACAGTGAACAGGTCTAACATTCAGGATAATACAGTAATTTTAGTAACTTTTAAAAAATATATTTTATTTATCTATTTGAGAGAGAGGAAGAGGCAGAGAGAAAGAAAGAGACACATACAGAGAGAATGGGCATGCCAGAGCCTCCAGCCACTGCAAACAAACTCCAGATGCATGAGCCCCCTTCTGCATCTGGCTTACGTGGAACCTGGAGAATCAAACCGGGATCCTTTGGCTTTGCGGGCAAATGCCTTAACTGCTAAGCCATCCCTTCAGCCCAATTTTAGTAACGTTAATGTTTAATAACAAAGTGAGGGAACATGTCCCACTACTATGGAAGATCATGACTGCTGGGCTGTGCTAAATGGCCAGCCAGTGAGAGAGGAGGCTGGGTGGCCTTGGGTGTTCCAGGAGGTATAGCCAGACCCCTTCTGCAAGAGGACTCAGAGAACAGAAACCCTAGCTTCCTCCAATACACCCAGCAACACATTGCCTAGTTCCCTGTGTATCATTTTATCTTCTGGCCAGAGCCATCACAAAACCCACAAATGGACTGAGGGCAACTTGACACTTGGTATGAATACCTATGCAAGTGTGACGCCCTCAGAATTAAAGAACTGACCTCCGAAGAGAGTAATCGCCCTTTAAGAAGCAACCAGTGCTTCAACAAGAAGACACGCTATATACTAACAACACTTCATGTTCAAATTAAGTGGCAATTTTTTTCACACTCAATTTTTCTCCCTAAGTGAAAAAGAGACACTAATAAAGAAAAGCTTTCAGTGAAAAGTTTTCAGTTAGTCATTTCTCTTCATCCTCCTTTCTGGCCTGTGTTGAGGTGAGGTCACCCAGTCTTTATAATGAGGTCCAACTGTGAAGAATAGGCATGAAGAAGTGGGGATGGTAGCTTTCATCATAACCAAAAGCCCTCTGTTGATATTCTATGGCCTTAGTGCCTTCACACCCACCAAACTCAGAGAGTTAGTAAACACCGTACAGATGTCCTTGGTTGAACAACAATGCATGGAAAAGGCACCCATTTGTGGCAGACTATCACATCTTCAGCCTAAGAGTGTGGTCCTTTACATGGGGAAGCCATGCTCAGAGAGTGGAGATTCTTCTGAAAAAAATGTAAGGTGGATCAGCAGCATGCATGTATGACCCCCCCCCGCCCCCGCACTATGTCAAGGTCAGCGGTGGTCGCGACCTGCTATGGCCTTGCCTCTGTTTGAAGTGGGTTGGATCTGGCCCAGGCTGGCAGCCAGCTGAACCTAACTGGGCCTGAGCTTGATGAACTGGGCCGGCAGCCAAGTACAGGAGTCTAGCCAGTTCACCACTTAGATCTCCCCAGAGTCCTTCCTGGTTCTGAATTTGGAATTCCTTCAACTCTTGACATCACTCCCTTTCCTCACACCTGATAGCAAGAGCACGCTCGTGCACACACTCACACACACCCCACATTTTGTATTCCAAGGACCCAGAGTTGTCACTATCCCTGAGAGTCCCCATCTACCCTCTCACTGGTGTGCTCACACTGCTCCCTTGCCAGAACAAGCTCCTTTCCTTCCCTGTCCATCACCCACTTCATCCTGACTCAGTTCACATATCCACCAACTCCTCCGGGTGATTGTTTTTGCCAACTGTAGTTTAGCCCAAGTCTGCCGCCTGTCACAGCCCACATTACACTAGGCTTCAAGGTAATGAACTGATCAGAGGTCTTTTCATGCTAGAGAAATAAACTCCCCAACTCAGGAAGTAAAGGGATAGTTCTCGTGCTTGTGCTTCTGGCCTCTTTCATCCAGAAGTCTTACTCGGAATTGACTAAAATAAACGGGTAAACTGTGGAATTCAAATAAAAGGATTGGAGACAGTGACCACAAGCTTGCTGGTCATGTGGCTTGTAGATAAAGTGGCCTAATTTAAAGATAGAAAACGTTAAACCTGTAGTGTTTGCACATGCCTATAATCTTAGCACCTAGGAGGCTGAGGTAGGAGGATAAGCAAGCTCAATTTACTATGGGCTACATAGAAAATGCTCAAACATAAAATATATATAATTGAATAAAATCCTTCCATTTCTACTATTAACCAACTGATTGAATCAACTTATTGGAACTCTAGGGCTCTTTTGGTAAAAGTAGAACTTTTGCAACATGCTTTCCACAAAGTTTCTCCATCAACACTGAGCCACAGAGCTGCTGGTGTGCTCCATCCTCAGCTCTGGGGTTCGGGGGAGCAAACTAGAGGGTTTACTAATTATCTAAAATGACCATAAACCTGATGGAAGTCCTAACAGTATGCTCCTTCATGCAATAATTTTTTAAAATATCTTTTATTTATTTATTTATATTTAAGAGAGAGAGAATGGGTGTGCCAGGGCCTCCAGCCATTGCAAATGAACTCCAAATGCATGCACCACCTTGTGCATCTGGCTTACTAGGGTCTTGGAGAGTTGAACCAGGATCCTTTGGCTTTGCAGGCAAACGCCTTAACTGCTAAGCCATCTCTCCAGCCCTCATGCAGTAATTTTTAAAATTTTATTTATTTATTTATTTTATTTGAGAGACAGAGAGAGGCATACATAAAGACAGAATGGGTATAAAAGGGCCTCTAGCCACTGCAAATGAACTCCAGACCATGTACCACCTTGTGCATCTGACTTCACATAGGTTCTGAGGAATGAAACCTGGGTCCTTAGGCTTTTCAGGCAAGTGCCTTAACCACTAAGCCATCTCTCTAGGCCTGCAGTAATTTCTTAACCTGCGTTTTTGCCATCTCTTCCACTACCACACAATCATCTTCAGTGGAGGGCCATAGGCAGATAATGACTAAGAGTAAAAGGTTTGGTTGTTTTCTTCTCTTTTTTTTTTTTTCTTCTTTTCTTTTAAATTAATTGTGAAATGGCAACTTGAGAAAACATTGGTTTAAATAACAGGGTGGTTTTTTTTTTTTCAAAGTTAAATGTCAAAGTGTCCTAAATTCTTTTGTGTCTGTGATTAGATTATATGTCAGGGAACCATCCTGAGGTGATAATTAGATTTTATCTGTGTGGGGGATGGAAGATGGGAGTGGGTGGTAGTGTCAACATCTCATCAAAACAAGACAATTCACATGACTGGGTAGGAAAAAAAAAATTTCCTCAAACCATTGAAGTTATTTACTTTCTGATCAAGTAAATTTTGGTATTACAATGATAAAATATGTTGGTTCATTATATTTTCCTCACTGTGGCCAGAAATTTAAGAATGCAGACTGACACCAGAAAAGCATGAGAAATCGACTGATATATAAAATGTAAAATATCTCTGCTGGTGATCATCGTGCAAGAAAAAAATAGATACGAAAACCTTGATTATTTTTTCTCTGCAAGTTTTCAACAGATGGTAAAATTAGTTGTTTCAGAACAAATACATACAAGATTGAGGGTTCCAGGCAATGAAACTTAGAAGCAGCTGGTGTTAAAATGATGAGGTTTGGGGCTTCAAGAAGTGACACCTCCACATTTGCACAACATCCAAGAGGATGAATTAGCTTCAGGCAAGGTGATGGCCCACATTCTCACTCATCCCCAAGGAAAATATCCTCAATTTCACAGGTGCTCACAGTAATGTGGCCTGAGTGAAAAGCTCTTGTTTTCTCCAAGTTCAAATTAAGCTCTGTAGGCTCAACTGCACTATGCAGACAAACAAGGCAGGAAGCCTCCCACACTGGAAAGAAAAGATAAGCTTTATTGAGGCCAGAGGGGTTTTTTTATTGAAGGGCATTTCAAAGCAAATATTGACATATATGGTGTGTTTGTATGTGTATAGACACGCACATTCACACATCAAAACTGGGTTCTTTCCTGGGCCACAAAAGGTACTAAGAACAAAGTGAAAGCAACCAAAGTAGAAAATACTTCCAATGTATACAGCAACCAAAGGGTTATTTATCACCCTCCAAAGCCACGAAAATACAGAAAAACAGAAAGAGGATATGCATTGAAAGATCTCAGAGGAAGACAATACAAATGTCTAATCATGAAAGACTTCCCAGCTTCTAAGAATGATAAGAAGAATGAAAACTCAGAAGCAAAACTTTTGTATTTATTGCCTGGCAATGACAAAGACTTTTATTTACTTGGTGCATATGTGTGCATGTAGGGTGTGTGTATGCACATGTGTGTGCAGATGCACAGGCTTCATGCACATTCAAGGGAAGGCTGCAGGAGAAGGTCAAGCACCATCCTTTATAGCCTTTCTGGGTGATTTCCTTGACACAAAGACTCTCCCTGAGCCTGGAACTGCTGTTTTCTGGTCAGACCAGCTGACCAGCAAGCTCCAGCGATTCTCCTGTCTCTACTCCACTCAGGACTGGGGCTAGGGGCAGGCATGGGCATGTCTAGGTTTTTCTGTGGATGCTGGGGATAAACTCAGGTCCTCATGCTTGTACATCCAGTGCTCTTACCCATTACCCCAGTCTCCATCAAATAGTTTTCTCAGGCTGGAGAGATGGCTTAGTGGTTAAGGCACTTATCTTCAAAGCCTAAGGACCCAGGTTGGATTCTCCAGGTCCCATGTAAGCCAGATGAACACAGTTGCATATGCATCTGGAGTTCATTTGCAGTGGTGAGGGGCCCTGCTGCACCAATTCTCCTCTCTCTCTCCTTCTCTCTATCTCTAATAAATAACTTTAAGTTAAAAAAAGACTTTTCTCTTGGCCTAACTCCAGTCAAGCCCACTCTTGGTGCATCTCTTGTCAATCCATTCAAATACACAAACTATAGAAGTACTTCATTTGGGGCTCAAGAATTAGTTGTAACCTACCAACCATGGACAGAACCTCTGAAACCCGTACCTGAATTTTCTCACGTAGTAGTCACAAGCATGAAAAGTCTGCGAAACAGCTGTACCATTAAAAATTTAGTGATATATTGAATGTTTGTTAACAGGAAAGTGCTTACATAAAATATGCATTTAGACCCTAAGATTTCCTGAAACCTTTAAAAATGAATGAGGTTTCTAGAATCCTGTATGTTGACATAAAGGAAGAATCTAGAAATTTTTTAATAAAAAATGCACTTTAGAAGGAGTATGTATAGCATGTTTCCAAATTTGTGAAGAAAAGGGTATTTCCACATATACTATATTCATATAACATAAACTAAAATGATATGCATATTGATAATATTAATTCTTATTTACATTTATGTGTCTTCTTATAGGATAAATCACAGCTTGAATAGGGCTATCTCAAAGGAGTGAGGATGGTACATATGAGAACAATTGTACTTTTCATTTTATTCATATCTTCATGGGCTGGACTTTTTACTTTAAGAAGGAATACAATAATGGACAGACGTAAACTGAGCTGGCTGAGTCTGGACTAGTAGAAAAGTGTTGTTCCAGTTCTTCCTCAATTACAAGATGAATGGAGGGAGGTTAGATAAGGACTGACTCATGGAGCATCTCCAATTAGCGGAGCTACTTTGACATAATGTTAACCTGAGCATCCACAATTAGTTTGCTAATTACTGCCCATTAACAGTAAGAAGGAAAGTCCTACATGTGTAGGTATTCACTCATGCGTTGATACTTGTATGAGTCAACTAATCTCCCAAACTTCCCTTTTTATGTTAGTGTCATCCAAGCACAGTGCCCTCACTCCTCTGCCCCACGCCACTGCCCTCCCGCTTCACTTCAAGACAAGTCCACATCATGCGACAGACAGCCTCCTGGACCTCACTGTCATCAGCGCTCATCACACTCTACCTCATTCTAGGCTCATTCCAACCTTCAGCAGTTCTTTAGGCTCAGAAGACACGTGCCTCCATCTTGCCTCTATCCCTTGCTCCTTTCTCTGCAGGGAAGGTCTCCCGTCAGCTGTGCCCAAGACTCTCCTCCTAACTTCACTCCAGACTTCACTGGAACATGGCTTTCTCTCCTCTCTTAATGATCTTTCGTGTTGTAGTCTCTGCGTCTTCTTCCACTATTCCATCCCCTCCTCTACTCCATGGTTATCACCACATCATGTTCTTTGTTTATTGTGTCTCTTCCCTGCCAAAGATCCCCGGACCAAACTGTAGCCAAGCTTCTCTGAGCCTCTTCTCATGCTTTGGTTTTTAATTTTCAAGACAGGTCCTCACTATACAACCAATGCTGAGTTTGAATTTGCTATGTAGCCCAGGCTGTCTTTGAACTCATAACCCTCCTGCCTCAGTCTCTCAAGTGCAAGGATTACAGTTGTACACCACCATGACCAGCTTCGAGCCCTCAGCCTGGGCCTGAAAAGATGTGAACAAAACACTACAGTTCAGGGATAAGGAGATTTCTCAGTGGTTAAAGATGCTTGCTTATAAATCCTGACAACCTGGGTTCAATTCCCCTGTATTCACATAAAGCCAGACACAAAAGGTGGTGCATGTGTCTGGAGTTTGTTTGCAGTGGCAAAAGGCCCTGGCTCACCCATGCTTACTTTCTCTTTCTCTCTCATAAATAAAATGTGTGTGTGTGTGTGTGTGTGTGTGTGTGTGTGTGTGTATCACTAAGCTCAAAACTATATCCACTATATCCCCGGGGTGACATTTTTAAAAGGCTGTCTGGAAAAACTCAGGATTTTAAAAAATTTAGTTTGTTTATCTAACACCTGCAGATTCCCAGCCTTCAGATGGGGCTCCTGTCTTCCTGGTTCTGTGGGAGGGGAGTTACCTGACTTCAGTAAGTCATGGGATGGGAGCTGGGTGCAGTGGTTCACTCCTGTCATCCCAGAATTTGAGAGGCTGAGACAGACCAATCCCCTTTTTGGTCATTTTCCATTTCTTTGACTCTCCTTCACCCCTGCCCACCCTGCTCTCTGTCCCTTCATTCTCTCTTTCAACACCAGTCACCTCTACACAAGAGGAGTTGAGTTTACCTCCACCTGGATTTGACATGGCAACAGTGTAGCTGACGGCAATCTGTCCTCACATCTGACTGTCCATCCAGTTTTAGTCATCACTGCCGTCCCCACTATTTAAGCAGGTCGCATGGACTTTGTCTTGTTTTTCCACAGGCACATTATGGAGACTCTATGAGTACAAAGGGAATATTGATGGATTGATGGTTCAACAGTTGTCCGTGAATTTTTTTTTTTGTCCCTCAGCTACCCTTCCAGGCTGGGGTAACAGGTTTAAGCTTATGGATGAGATATCATTGCACATATCAATCCTAAATACCTGGCAAGTGACCAGTGGCTGAATAACACAGACCATGCCTGATGTCCCTCGTCTACCTGCTCAATGCCTCCCCTAACCACACAGGATCAAACACAGAACCCCACATTACTGCAGGGGAGTGCTTGAATATGAAATGGCTACCATAGGCTCATGCGTTAGGGGCTTGACCCCCGGCTGGTGGTGCTATTTCAGAATGTTCTGGATACTTTGCTAGCTGGAGGAAGTAGGTCACTGGTGGACGTTCTTCAGTGTGTGTGGCGAAGGGAGGGGGAATCTCATTCCTGGCCTCTTTCTCTGTTTCTTCTTCCTCTATACATGTCTACCACCATGGTGTTCCACGCCAGCACACGGAGTCAAGCCACCATGGACGGAGACAGCTGGAACAATGAACCCCAATAATTCCTCCCTTTAAGCTATTCTCTCAAGTACTTTGGTCACAGCTACATAAACAACTAATTTGCTGCAAAATGATTGGAAGGCACAGTGTGGCAGGTGTCTGATGTTGATGGTTGTTCTGTTCCCACTGGTCTTCCTGTCCTCTATCTCCATCCTCAGTTCTGGGCCTCAAATTTTCCTTCATCTCCACTTCTCCCAGACTCTTTGGGATTCCATTACGAGGACTTCACTGTAAATATTTTGAGGAGATATAGCTCAGGTGGGGGGGGAGATGGATAGCGCATGGGCTTAGCATGCTTGAGGCCTAGCATTCAATGGAGAAAAAAAAAAAAAAAAACACCATGGCAGGAAAGCTTTAGCTGTGAATTCTAGTGACTTCACTCAGACGCAACCTAAAGATGCCTTTTTTAAAAATATATTTTATTTATCTATTTATCTGAGAGAGAGAAAGAGGCAGAGAGAGAGAGAGACAGAGAGAGGGAGAGAACTGATGTGCCAGGGCCTTCAGCCACTGCAAACGAACTCCAGACGCATGCGCCCCCTTGTGCAATCTGGCTTACATGGGTCCTGGAGAGTTGAACCAGGATCCTTTGGCTTTGGAGGCAAACGCCCTAAGTGTTAAGCCAACCCTCCAGCCCTAAAGATGTCTTTTTAATGTTTGTTCTTTAGGTTGGCTTAGACAATCTAGGTGCTGCTAACTGACATTCTCATGCTCTTCCTCCCCTATTCTCTTTCTTTTTTTCTCCCTTGTAGCTATTCTTAGCTGACTGCAAATAGCCCCAAATATTATCAATCACTTCCAATGGGTTCTTTATAAGGGCCTGCTGCAGAGGAGCCACTGTGAAGCTTACAAAAGTGTAGTGTTCAAATGATGCACTGGAAGGAAGGGTGTAGTGTTCAAATGATGCACTGGAAGGAAGGGGAGAGAGGCTGTGCTCACATGAAAGTTCACGATTGCTGCACTGTGCTGAGCTGGGTGAAGTGGCTATGTGGGAAAATTCTGGTGATATCCAAGATGATAAGAAATTGCCACACGAATGATACAATCAGTAAGTCAAAGTTCTCCATCTGGAGCTGTTAGCTACTTCTCATTGTGGTAGTTTGAAGCTACATCCCCATAAGCTCAGATGGTTTTATTAAAATTGAATTTGTAGCCAGGCATGGTGGTGCATGCCTTTAATCCCAGCACTCAGGAGGCAGAGAGGTAGGATGATTGCTGTGAGTTCAAGGCCAACCTGAGATGAATTCCAGGTCAGGTAAAGTGAGACCCTACCTCCAACAAACAAATAAAAACAGTTGAGCTTGCAGTTTCAGCCCCTAGCAGGCCAACGCCCACTATGTGAAGAAGGGGGTATGTCACTGGGGGGTGGACCTGAATTCCAGCCCAAAGGTGTGCAGAGAGGCTTGAGCACTGGCAGGGACCTGCTTGCTGCTTTTTGGTGTTTGCTGGCTGCTGGTGGTTTCTCTCTCTCTCTTCTCTCTCTCTCTCTCTCTCCTTGGATTTATGAATGGGAACCAGCTTCTCCTACCATTGTTGGAACTTCCCCTGGATCTGCAATGCTTGAAATAAATCCTTTCTTCCCATAAAACTGTGTTTTGTTGGATATTCATCCCAGCATTGTGGAGCTGTCTACAACACCATGGTTCCATGACTCCCTTCTGTAACACATTTCCCAGTTTTATGACAATGTCAACCACGGTCAACGTAACTGACATATCTTCATAGTCCAGCTGCAAACCATGCTATGAATCAAAATCCTTGTGATTGTCTATGGCACAACCACCATTTTGATGCTAAGGTACATCTTAGCATCTTTGGTCTGCTGGGAAGCAGACCTCCATGCCCAATCCATTAGGGCAATAATTCCCAGCTGCTGTACACATGGGCCTCCCTCGGCCTTAGTTAACTCAAGTGGACAAAAGCATTGCAGAAATGGGAGATGCTTCCCGGAAGTAAACTTTGCCAAAGTGCTGATTCATCATCTACCCTCGCAATTTCATGTTTGGCGTAATCATCTTAAAGAACCAATTTGTGCTTTGAGTTCTCAGGGAATAAAGTGTCTTAATTTTCTTAAAAAATTGTTTGAGCCGGGTGTGGTGGCGCACGCCTTTAATCCCAGCACTTGGGAGGCAGAGGTAGGAGGATTGCCAAGAGTCCGAGGCCACCCTGAGACTACATAGTGAATTCCAGGTCAGCCTGGACCAGAGTGAGACCCTACCTTGAAAAACCAAAAAAAAAAAAAAAAAAAAAAAGAAATTGTTTGAGATAGTGTCTCACTACATGGCTAAGGCTGACCTTGAAATCAATGTAGCCCAGATTGGCCTTGAACTTGTGACAGTCCTCTTGCCTCAGCCACGTGGAGTGCTAGTATGAGTCACCATGTGTGGCTTAATCTTTTATTTTTCAATCCTGCAAATTAAAAACCTTCTTGTCCCTAGAGAATTTTTTATAGAAAGTTCCTGCAAGGATCCAATTCCTATGGCACTTTTTAATAAGATTTTATTATTTTTTATTTATTTATTTATTTGAGAAAGAGAGAGTGAGTGAGAATGGGCACGCCAGTGCCACTAGCCACTGCAAACAAACTCCAGACACATACACCACCATGTGCATCCGGCTTACGTGAGACCTGGAGAATTGAACTGGAGGCCTTAGGCTTCACAGGCATGCACCTATAAGGCACTTTTAAGGCAAAAGATTCCTTGTGTGCTTCCTAAACCTTCAGGGCTTCCAGCCTCTACACAGTACTAGCTAGTAAGACCTGCTGTAGTAGACAGCTTCCCGGTCACTGAGATGAACTTCCAAACCAGGCACAGTTACAGAGAAAGGGATTTATTGAAGCTGCAGATCCAGGGGAAGTTCCACAATGGCAGAAGAAACTGGACTGCTTTCACAGGTCCAAGCAGAGGAAAAAGCCAAAAGCCCAAAAGCTATACCACAAAGAAACATACATACTTCAGGAGCTCCAGGCACTTTATATAATCTCTAGACTGGAATTGCAAATTCACCACCACATTTTAGGGCTGGACCCTAAGATCCACCCAGTGACACCTCCTCCAGCCAGGTAGCTGCAGATCCAAACTACAAACTAATACAACAATGAATATATTTGGGAGCCATCTATTCAAATGACCACACCTGTCACGTGGGAAAGCAATGTAGACTTTGAAGCAGCATGGACGTTTCCATGGATGGAATATGAAGGCACATGAGTGTGATTTTATGATGTTATGGCTTTTGTCTGTGGTCCCTGGCTTATGCCTCTCTCCCCAAGGCAAACCATAGAAACTATAATTTCCCCTCAGCTCTCTCTCTGTCTTGGAGCTAACCATAAAGAAATTCTCCAGCCTGCCCTTGTCTAGTAGGAGGTTGTAAGACCTTCATTGTTGCAGTGGGGCAGGGCCCTGCTCCATACCTCGGAGGGAGGAGTGCTGTGAGGATACCAAAGCAGAGAGCTTTGCTGCGTTTCCTCATTTAGTCTAGTAGCACTGGCTATGCAACGAAGTCTCCACAGAACCCAAACAGACAGGATGCAGGGGGCTCTGGATTTGCAAGAAGGCAAATAAGAGTTCATCCCCAATGGCAGAAGAACGGCACATCCCAACTCCACAGAGATAAAAAGTCTGCACTCAGGACTCGTCCAGACCTCTTTTACATGTCTCTTTCTCTCACTGTCTATATCCTTTGAAATATTCTTTATAATAAACAGGGAAATATAAGTGTGATATTTGCCCAAGTTCTGTGAGCCACTCTCGCAAGTTAACTGAACCCCTTCTTATTAGGTAGTCAGAATTTCTAGAGGCCCAGTCTTATAACTGGGTCTGAATGGGGGCAGCCTTGCAACTGAGTCCTCAACCAGTGGGATGTGATACTATTTCCAGGTAGGGAGGGTCAGAACTGAATGGAACTAGAAGATGCCTACCTGGTGTAGGCTATAAATAAATTGCTTCCTGGTGGGGACATACCATTGTCCCACACCTTTGGAGGCCACAGAAGTCTACTGGGTTGGCTGTCATGTGAGGACACAGGGGGGAATAAAAACATAGCGCATTATTTGCTAATACAATTAGTGCCACAAAGATTCCCTTTAAAATAGTTGGCAAGCCTGTTGAAAGTTCTCTGTAGTCTTGATCCCTTCAAAGTATTTTCCATGGTTCAACAGCATGAGACAACTTAGAATCCTGTTAGAAATTGCACAAAGGGGGCTGGAGAGGTGGCTTAGTGATTAAAGCGCTTGCCTGCAAAGCCAAAGGACCCAGGTTCATTTCCCCAGTACCCATGTAAAGTCTAAGTACTAATGGCTGAAGCCCACAGTCCAGACGGAGTGCTTCCTTGGTGAGGCCCAGGGTAGCTGAACCCAATCAAGACAACACACCCTCTTTCCCTATCACTACACGGACACAAGTGAAGCCAGAAAACCATAACCTTCAAGGGCAAACTTGGAGGAAGAAATCTCTAAGAGAAACTATTCCAGTGGGCCTGTGCAGCAGGAGAAGTGAGGCATGGAGCCAGGAAGACCAAGAGAGAGTGGCAGGGTGGGGACATTTGCATGAAGAGCTTGATGCTCCAGAGCAGACTTTCCAGCATCAGAAGATTCAGGACATTTCAAGTTTCCTGGCAGCTACTGGAATGTTCCAGTACTTGAGCAAACCTTCCTGGTCAGCCCTCTGGACATTTTCAGCTGCCTCTGAAGCAGTCATCCTTGTGAATGCCCACAAACCCTGACGTGAAGCATCGCAGGGGGCCACATGCCAACTCCAACCCTTCACTGCATAGTGTCTGAGCCCAGAGGAGTGCCACCTCACTGCCTGTACTGAAGTCAGGATATCATCCAGGGTGATGTGTCCTCAGCAAGCAAGGACACCATATTGCTCTATCTGGAAAAAGACGCAGGCTTGATCTGCTGTCACGGCCAATCACTGAGGTTCCCAAAACGGAAGGGGAGACCTGGTAAAAGGAGAGCCACACCAAAAGGAAGTTGGGCTCAGATATCACCATGGCAACAGGTACCATGCAGACTAAGGTGGACACTTGGAAGGGGCGTCAGCCATCTTGTCAGTCAGGGACAAAGAATGGCTGCCTTTGTACCAGCCTTCCTTCTAGAAGATTCCTGATCCTTAAATTGTATAATTCATCCCTCATGACCCACATTCCAATGCGTGCCCCCAACCTGCACCCCAGCCAGCCAATGACATCTACCTTTGCTCTTCTTAACCTCAACTTTCTCTGGGATACCCCACATTCTTGCTTGTTTCTCCAAACCTCAAACACACCTCACCGTGCTATGGATCACCCACTTTTTTGGTAAACAAACCTTTTTTTTATCATACATGGTTTTATTCCACTCTTCCCCTCTTCTTTCTTACCTTAACAGGCATCTGTCCTTTGTCAGTAACACGTTTTCCTAAAACCTGGGAATTGTTCACTTCTTCAGGCCCCTAGACAACAAGGCTGTGTTTTCTGTCTCTCTACCTCTTCCCCTCAAGGAGTGTCATTTTCAGGCTGGAAAGATGGCTCAGCTGTTAAGGCACTTGCCTGTAAAGTCTAACGACCTGGGTTCAGTTCCCCAGTGCCCACCCACATAAAGCCAAATGCACAGTGGCACATGCAACTGGAGTTCCTTTGCAGCATCTGGAGGCCTTGGCATGACCATTTACCCTCTCACACTTTTTCTTTCTCTCACTCTCCTTGCAAATAAACCAATAAAAATTTATTTAAAAAAAAGAGCTGTCATTTTCACATCCACATGAATATATCCCCTCACTTGTCCCACATCTTGATGTAGTTAGTGACAGGACAATGGAGTTACTTGGCACTGGCTGTGTTTGGAACTGGGATCCAAGATCACTAGTGAATTTGTATGTTAGTTTGAGATTGGCATGATGTAATTTTCTCATGCTTTGGTGGGATGCCTGCGAGGGGGTTATAGATATGCACTAAGGTGTGTGTAAACAAAACAGAATGAGCCCTGGGAGTCACAGGCATGCTTCCAGTTCTTCCTTGTCACCTGTGTGACTTAGAGGCTTTGCTCCATCTTTTATTTTATCTCTCTTTCTCTCTGTGTGTATGTGCGTACGTATAGGTATGTTTGTGTCTATATGTGTGCTGTGGTAGTTGTGTGGAGGTCAGAGGACAACCTTGAGATGTCAGTCTTTTCCTTTTTTTTTTTTTTTAAATATTTTATTATTTATTTATTTATTTGAGAGAGAGAGATACAGAAATAGGCAGGTAGAGAGAGAGAGAGAGAATGGGTGCGCCAGGGCCTCCAGCCACTGCAAACGAACTCCAGATGCATGCGCCCCCTTGTGCATCTGGCTTACGTGAGTCCTGGAGAATCGAGCCTCGAACCGGGGTCCTTAGGCTTCATAGGCAAGCGTTTAACCGCTAAGCCATCTCTCCAGCCCGAGTCTTTTCCTTTTTTAAGACAAGATTGTTTTTATTGTCTTGTTGCCAGATAGGCCGGCTCATGACCTTCCAGATTCTCCTGGCTCTACCTCCTGCTGCTGCAGGCACATGGGGATTATAGACACATGCACTGCTTTGCATCCGGGTTTACATGGGTTCTGGGAATCAAACTTGGGTTGGCCAGCTTGGGAACAAGGGCCTTTAATTGCAACACCATCTCCCCAGTTCTTACTTTACCTTTTGGAAAGCAGCCTCTTTATCTCTGTCTTTACAATGGAACTGCCACATCACATCACATCATGTTATGTCACGTCACATCATCACATCACATCACAGGGTTGCTATGAAGATGAGTCATGACTGCACATGCAGATGATGCAGGCCTGGATTAGCAAAGGTTCACTGTCTTTTGACCCTCTTTGCTCACACTGTCACATCTGGTACCTGCACAGCATTCTCAGGAGATTGCAGAGTCCCTGTCACTGGGATTCCATCACCACTAACCTTAGGCAGGACCACAGTCACTAGCTCTTTTCCATACCCTTTCTTCTGGGGCTGGTGCCAGGGAGGCTTGTTTCGTATGCCCCTCCCCCGGGAAGCTCTAGTGAGCTCATGGTGGCTCTGCAGAAAGCACACTGCTTAGTTATCTTTTAGTCTTAGCACATTTGGAGATCAAGTTTTGATATAAAAGCATTGCTGGCTTTTTTTTTTTTTTGACAGATCCTTGGTATCAAAAGAACTGGCTTTTAGTTCACACCCAATCTGCTAGTACCTTGATCTTGGGACCTCTCAGCTTCCAATACTATGAGAAGAAAATTTCTGCTATCTATAATAGTCCATGACAGTTTATTATAGCAATTCAAGTGTGTGAAAATAACTGGGTAGATAGATGGATGATTGGACAGATAGGGAGACAAAGAGAGAATGCAAAGTGATGGTCAGAGATAGGGGGACATGCTTATCAGTTCCTGGTTCTAGGCCTTTGCGATGCTCAATTCTCTTCCTTGACTTTAGGAGCTCTTACATCTTCATTATTAACAAAAACAATTCAGTCAAACAAGGGAGTCTCTATTACTGGCTATGGTCATTTGATTATCTGCATCAACTTTTCTAGTTACAAACCAATTCTCTCATTCTTGTCATTGGGTCCCTCCAACAAATGTCGCAGTGGTGACTGCAAAACCACATTACTTCCTTAATCTCGCAGTCACTGTGTTAGCAGTCCAAACCAGCCTGCTTGGCTGGTATATACTATCTTGCATGGTTAGATATTCTGTGGGGCCTGAGTGATGTGAACGTCTTCTCACATCATGCTGGGTCACAGTATGTATATTCCCACCACGTGGCCTCAGCTCCTGCCCTTTCTGGAATGCATCTTTAATTCTCCCTCAGTGGCAATAATCTATGACTCTTGAAAGTAGATGCAGCCGGTAGCGGTTAAGGCATTTGCCTGCAAAGCCTAAGGACCCTGGTTCAATTCCCCAGTACCCATGTAAGCCAGATGCACAAGGGCGTGCATGCATCTGGAGTTCGTTTGCAGTGGCTAGAGGCCCTGCGTGCCCATTCTCTCTTTCTTTCTACCTCTTCCTCTCTCTCTCTCTCTCAAGTGGATAACTAACTAACTAAAAATAAATAAATAAATAATTTTTTTTTTAAGTAGATGAACCCTGGTGTGGTGGCGCACGCCTTTAATCCCAGCACTCAGGAGGCAGAGGTAGGAGGACTGCTGTGAGTTCAAGGCCAGCCTGAAACTACATAGTGAATTCCAGGTCAGCCTGGGACAGAGTGAGACCCTACCTTGAAAATCGAAAAAAAAAAAAAAAAAAAAAAAAAGATGAGAATTTTCAGAAAGTACATTGAATTGCAGACAGTGTAAGTAGATGAAAGACATCATACATTTTAGCTATGAGCTTAATTAGACAGAACAATATGCTGTCTCGCACTGGATACCCAACATGGTTTTTCCCAGTAATATCATCATTGGAATAAACATACATTCCTCTAATATGCCAGGTCTGAAAGACAACATTCACTTGATAACATGTGTTCTACTACATTTTACTAAATAAAGCTGCATTCATCGCCATCATCATCATCATCACCCACGTCTGTCCCTGTCACCCAAGGTCTCTGAAGAAGAAATCGAAGATTTGTGAAGTCCAGTAGGTTGGGGAAGAGGAGTTCTCTTATTGATGCTGAGGGCCCTTAAGTGATCATTCAATAGAAATTACACCCTTAAAGAAGACAAGCCCGACATTCAAGTGGGTAAAAACATGCATGGACAAGAACAAAGATTATAGTCAACACTGACCTAACACCTAGCCATAAATTATACATCACACACTTAAAGTATGGGAGCTGTTGATCCAAAATCAAAGCACTGTGCCTGTGACATGTTTACACCATGCTAAAGAGGTCTAGAAAGAGACAATGTACTTTCTAAAACATCCCAGGTTCCTTCCTGTTATGAAGGATAAGCAATAGGTACTTTCAGGTTTCAAGAGTTCACAGAGGCATCAAGGAACTGCCAGGTAAGGTACAGAAATGTCATGTTATAGCCAGTTGGTCACAAAGTGAGTTAGAGCTCAGAACCTCTTCTAAGGCCAGCCAGTACAACCTACTTCTTTGTGCCAATTTCAGTTAGTGTGATCAAAGATAATGAGTCATCCAGAATGGTATTTTAAAAACACTAAAACAGCTTCAGTGTTTTTTTTTTCCCCTGAGCCTCACTGGAACTGAAACTGCACTTGAACTTTGAGACAGGCTATACTTCTTGGGCGTGAAATGTAGGCACAACTCGGAGACTGAGTAGGTGGAAAGAATGCATATGAATAGTGATCACTGAAAGTGAGAACTTTAAAGCCTGGCGTGGTGGTGCATGTCTTTAATCCCAGCACTGGGGGCAGAGGTAGGAGGATCATTGTGAGTTCAAGGCCACCCTGAGACTACATAGTGAACTCCAGGTCAAATTGGGACAGAGTGAGACCCTACCTCAAAAATCCAAAGAAAGAAAGAAAAAAGAAAGAAAGAAAGAAAGAAAGAAAGAAAGAAAGAAAGAAAGAGAAAGGAAGGAAGGAAGGAAGGAAGGAAGGAAGGAAGGAAGGAAGGAAGGAAGGAAGGAAGGAAGGAAGGGAGGAAAGTGAGAACTTTAGCACAAATGAGTTGAATTCACTTTTACAATAGAAAGTAGAAGTGTTTGGATGTACCTTAAAATGGAGAGTCAAGGCCTTCCTGATTGAATGGTCCCCGGGTCCCCAACTCCCTGATCCCCTACTCCAGAGGGTGCATGCGTGCACAGTAAGGAAGCTAGACCTGAGGAGATAAACCACCCCTCGCATCTCAGTCAAGGCCCAGGTGAAACCACAGAGGAATTGGGGAGATGAGCAAGAGTGCTGCTTCCATGGCGACCCTGACAACCAACGCCAGGGTGAAGGAGACAGACCCTAAGGACACTCAACACCCACCAAAGCAGAGATCGAGAGGCTCCTAAGAGCTCATCACTGAAATAGACTTAAAACTCACCTGCCACAGCCCAGGAAATTGTGCAGAAGAGGCGGCCAGAAAGACTGGAAGAGCCACAGGTTGGAATGTCATGCCGAGAAGCATTGCCTCCCCGCACCCCCATAACTGGCTGCTGCTCCCACAACACATAACTCACAACCCCATGGGAATACCAGCAACCCCACTGAGGAGGCCCCCTGAGGAATGGGGGCAGGAAGGAGGGAAAAGATGGTACCAGTGCATGATATATCCATACAAAGTATGTTGTAAATAAATAAATAAATAAGAAAAATGGAAGGCCAGGCGTGATGGTGCACGCCTTTAATCCCAGCACTCGAGAGGCAGAGGTAGGAAGATCACCGTGAGTTTGAGGACAGCCTGAGACATACTGAATTCCAGGTCAGCCTAGACTAGAGTGAGACCCTACCTCGAAAAAAAAAAAAAAGAAAGAAAGAAAGAAAGATAGAAAAGAAAGAAAAATGGAGAGTCAACAGGCCTTCTTTTTAAAAAATATTTTAATATTTTTATTTTTATTCATTTATTTGAGAGAGCGAGAATGGATGCTCCAGGACCTCTAGCCACTGCAAACGAACTCCAGACGCATGTGCCACCTTGTGCATTTGGCTTACATGGGTTCTAGGGAATTGAACCTGAATCCTTTGGCTTTGTAGGTAAGCGTCCTAACCACTAAGCAACCTCTCCAGCCCACTATGCCTTCTTTTGATATAAAGAATTGTTCATCACAGATTACAGGGAGTGGAAAGACCTAAGTGAGGCCAGGGGAAGAGAATGTGTAAAAGAAGGACGTGGGGGAAGGGGCAGTCAAAATTCAAGATATTCTGAATAAGACTTATGAAAACCTATTTTCTTGAATAATGGCACATCCAGAGGCCATAGGTTGTTACTAGAAATTTTTCAGGTAGAGGGGTGGGATACCTTCCAGTGAGATGTTGGCCAGGGAGGTCCCTGTTGCCTCCAAAACATTACAGGCTATAGCCAAGGCCCTTGGTTTCCCATTAGAAACAGATGGTAAGATTTGGCATGCCTGGGCGACAAGGTCACTGAGAAATCAAGCTGGTGCTGAGCTGAAAACCTTCTCCCTGTAGACCAGCCAACTGAAAGCTGGAAAAAGCTGCACTGCAGGCAGCCCTATGGGAGACAGAAATCATCAGCAGTGAAAACAGTGGACACTGGATGCCTCAAGTCTGGCCAAACAGGCCAAATGACTGAACAAGTGCAATAGTGGCATGTCTGCTCTGGAGGGATCCAACTGCTCCCTAATTGGACTGAAGGCCTGCTGTATGGGAGGGAATACATGCCTGGTACTGAAAACTTAATCAAAAATAGGGGAGATCATGAGCCTTAGGAGTCTAAAGCCTGCTCTTGTCAGGCTAAATGTATATATTATTCTCATCAAACTGCCCTGAAAGCACTACACTTATTGTTCATATTCATATATTAATGCTACTCTCACTTTTGGTTAGAGAAGCTTCTCTTTTCAAATGGTAATGACCACTGGGATGACCCAAAAGGCAACATTGTGCTGAGAAGAAGGAATGGAGAAGTGTTCAGCACTGAAACACCTCTATCACACCCTCCAAGGCTCAGGGTCCATTGGGGAAGAGGTGGCCGAAAGAGTGTATGAGCCAAAGGAAGGGTACCACTCCTTACAATGCAACTGTCCAGACAGAAATTGGCCTCAATATCCATGACCTCACAGTGCCTAGAACTACTTTCATAAGGCCCTCATAATAGGAGAAAAAACGATGACATCAAAATAAAAGAGAGACTAACAGAGAGAGGGAGGGGATATGATGGAGAGCGGAGTTGTGAAGGGGAAAGTGGGGAAGGGGAGGGAAATATCATGGTTTATTGTCTGTAAGTACAGAAGTTGTCAATTAAAAAAAAGAAAAATTTGGGAAAAAAAAGAATTGTTCAACTGATGAAATCTCTCACAGTAGTATTTGCAGAGCTTTAAAATAGGATGTAATTGTCTTCCTTTTGGTGGTCTGTCTTCAAGGAATGATGGATATGCACTAAGGTACATGTGAGCTAAAGGGGGCTGAACTTTGAAGGCATAAGGACATGAGTCTTGGTTACAGTCCTTCCCTGCCACCTGTGGGACTTGGGTGCGTTACTGTACCTCTTTGAAACCAGGCGTATCTCTACATGGAGCTGCTACATTATATCATAGCATTACTGTGAAATGAATCGTGGTGGCGTGTGCACGTGATGCAGGCTTGGATTAGCCCAGTCACTACTTTCTGACTCTCCTTGCCCACACCATCGCATCTGGTACCTGCACAGCATTCTCAGGAGACTGCAGAGTCCCTGTCACTGGGATTCCATCGCCCCTAGCCTCAGGCAGGACAACAGTCACTGCCTGTTTTCCATACACCTTCTCCTGGGGCTGCTGCCAGTGAGCCTTTTGTCTTATGCAAAAGGCAAACCCACCACTATGGTGGCTCATGCCTAGACTCCTAACACTTGGGAGGCTAAGGTAGGAGGAGTGCCATGAGTTTGAGGCCAGCCTAGACAACATAGTGAGATTCAGGTCAATCTGTCCTAGAGTGACACCCTGCATTCCAGGCTAGATTTTTGTCAAATGCCTCATGTAAAAAGAACTAACTTAGTTGCAGTAATTATTTAACCACCTAGTGAGCACCCTGTACGTGTCGCATGTATTGAACCCTATAATAGTATTTAAGAATACAGAAGTAGCTGAGTGTGGTGGTGCATGCCTTTAATCCCAGTACTCAGGAGGCAGAGGTAAGAGGATCGCTGTGAGTTCGAGGCAGAGAGACAGAACTGGCACACCAGGACCTCAGCCACTGCAACTGAACTCCAGACGCTTGCACCACCTAGTGAGCATGTGCGACCTTCCGGTTATCTCATCTTTGTGCATTTGGCTTATGTAGGATCTGGAGAGTTGAACGTGGGTCCTTAGGCTTCTCAAGCAAGTGCCTTTGCTTCTAAGCCATCTCGCCAGCCCAGGGCGTGGCACTCTTACATACACTATTTCTTTCTTCCCATATACTCTTCCTGATGTCCCAAGTCCACTGTTGGGTTCCTTTTTATACAGGGAGAGATCACAGGTATTGTGACTTCCAGGAGGTCCTTCTGAACCACACTCTTTAAGCCATTTCCACAGCTGGGCCTCAGGGCTTTCCCCCTGCCCAGGGCAGGGGACGGATCATAGTTCATACTTCATTGCTGTGTGATTGGCTCACTGGTTTCCCTCCTAGACCATGAGTTCCTAAGGGATGTCTGTACCTCCTGAATTTAGCTATTAGTTGGTGGCCCTAGTGGATGAGTAAATGAAACAATGCAGTATGTTCCTGTGTCTGCAACAGCTGGGGCCCAGAAGAAACCCTCAGCTTCACACCAGTCTCCAGTCTACACCTGGAACACCAAGAAAATAGAATTTACCTAGTTTAGTGCAGGAGAGATGGCTTAGCAGTTAGGGTGCTTGCTTTTGAAGCTTATGGACCCAGGTTAGACTCCCCAGAACCTACATAAGCCAGAAGTACAAGGTGATGCATATGCACAAGGTCACACATGTACACAAGGTCACACATGCACACATGTCTGGAGTTCAACTGCAGTGGCTAGAGGCCCTGGCACACCAATTCTCTCTCTCTCTCATAAAATAAAAAAAAAAAGAAGAAGAACAAAGAAAGAATTTACCTACTTTTAGTCAATTAGCTGTTCATGGCACATCTGAATACGAGAGCAGCAGTAACCATCAATATCAGGTCATTTACTGCCCATAGTAGCCAGCATATGTGCTGCATTCCTAGAGAGAGTGCTGGTCCTGGCTCCAACCTCCTTTGTGAATAGGTTCTGTGCTTTTTAGCTTATCCCCAAGACTGCAGAACCATATCTATTTGTCTCCATATACCCTGGGCCCAGAACAAAAACTGACAGAATAGCCTCAACATATACTGGGATGGATGAATAAATGAATGAGTGAATGAGTAAATGGATAGAAGGCCCAGGCTCAGTCCCTATTAAGTGGCTACATTGCCACTAAGGGGCATGATACTCCAAACCAGCTTGGGCTTGGGCAGGTATCTGACTAAAGGCAGCTGTGATCCATGGTCTGCTTTGCAAAGGTGACTTTGCATCCTTTGCCAGAGAATTTGAGATAAAGCAAGCCCACATGAAAGAGCTCATGGAAGCCAAGTATGGTGGCACACGCCTTTAATCCTAGCACTTGGGAGGCAGAGGTAGGAGGATCGCCGTGAACTCAAGGCCACCCTGAGACTACATAGTGAATTCCAGATCAGCCTGAACCGGAGTGAGGCCCCACCCCGAGGGAGGAAAAAAAAAAGAGAGAGAGAGAGAGCTCATGGATGCAAAGGTCAGGGTACTCCTCGGACAGCAGAACACGTGTGCTACGTGTAACAGTCAAGTGAGGAAGTCCTTGAAAAGGAGAGAGAGGGTTCAGAGAAGAGGAAGAAAACTCCATCAATTGAGAAGCACACGGAAGTGCTGGGCCAGACAGGAAGGTGCCTGCCTTAAGAAAGTGCCAAAGAAAGAGGAACCAGTTGCCTGACAAGTCTCTCATTCCGGTTCGAGGTCAGGTGCAGATGGACTTAGGAGGGACAACATTATTTACAGATGAAACTGATTTTCAAACATGCCCACTTATGGCCCAGCAGCACCCTCAGTTCACGTGATGCCTCTGTGAGAAGTTGGTGGAAGGTGACCCTTCTCACCAGGCAAGACACTTCTGGCCTTTAGGCAAAGACAGAGGCAGCCTCCTTTCCTCCTGTGGAGGAGAGATGGACAGATGCCCACACCAGGTGCCCAGCTTGACCAGAGCACAACCCAGGCTGGATCCAAGCCCTCCAGTAGCCGTTGCACCTGGCCTCTTTAGTACTGTCCAAGCCGACCTGCTTTTCCCAACAGGGTGGCCTTGCTGTTCTGTGACCAAACAGAGACAGAAGAAAAAACAATCAAAGCCAGATGCCCTCCGTTTAGAAAAAAAAAAAAAAAAAAAGTTTAAGGAGTTACACAAATGTAAAGCAAGCAGATGTCCACTGTTGTTATCCTAGGGGCACCTCCAACCCAGCTTGTGGCTGGGACCCAGAGACACCTGGGGCGTGAAAGCATCAACTCCAGTACTTACAAATGTCAAGGTCAGTGAGAGGCACTCTGGCAGTATTCATAAGGTATGGCCAGGCAAGGCCTCTCTCAGTGACCCTCCCCTGCATAACCAGCTTTGGACAGAAGGACCTCTGGATGTTTTCCCTGTCTAAAACTGGAACGTATGGACAGCAATTGAACACATCAAGAATTAAAGATCCGGGCTGGAGGGATTGCTTAGTGGTTAAGGCACCTGCCTCCTAAGCCTAAGAATGCTGGTTCCAATCTCCAGCGATTCCAATCTCCAGGTCCCACGTTTAGCCAGATGCAAAGTGATGCAAGGACGCGCTGTCACACTTGACCACAAGGGGGTGCACACATCTGGATTTCGTTCACAGCACCTGAGAAACTGCTGGCGCGCCCAGCTCTGTCTTCCTCTCCCTCTCTATCTGTTTCTCTCTGTGTCTCTCTCCAAAAATAAATAAAATAATAATAATAATAATTTTAAAAAAGAATTAAAGATCCAAGAAAAGCAGGAGATGTGCCATTATCGGGCTACCTGGATACACCAGGGCATAGGCACACTGTAAAGTGTCAAAGTAATGATGAAAAAAATAAATAAAAAGTTGAGACTGGGCTGAGGAGATGGCTAGTGGTTAACGGCATGTGTTTGCAAAGCCTGATGGTCCTGGTTTGATTCCCCAATACACATGTAAATCCAGACACACAATGTGGCACATGTCTGGAGTTTGGTTTCAGGCACAGGGACCTGGGTATGCCCATGTTTACTTTCTCTCTTTCTTCCTCCACCCCTCAAATAAATTAAAAAAATTATATATTTTCTTAAAGCTTACACCCATGACCACGTGGTCCAGCTCTCTTATTGACGGTGACTCATATGGTTCTCTGTTCTGAGCGTCATGCAGGACTGAGTGATCACTTAGAGCAGAAACCGCCCTTTGATTTTTCCTTTGGCCCCCACAGGTCCAGAACAGTACCATGCAGAAATAATCCTGGCAGGCCTCCTAGGATTCTCTGCTTACTGAACATCAAGATAATCAGAAGAGCCCATCTGAAGCATCCATCTACTACAACCAAGCTCTGAATATAGAGCAAAATAGGTGTGAAAATTAAGAGAAGCCCTGGTCATATGGGTATCAGTTACTGTTATGGAAGGAAAGAGCTAATTTGTGCTCATTATGGTGGGAAAAGCAGACAGCCACACTGTCACGGCATCACCTCAGCAGAAAGGAAGTAGAGTGGAGTGATGATGCTCAGGCTCAGCTAGAGTTCTCCTTTTAAAAATATATAATTTTATTTTATATTTATTTATTAGAGAGACAGAGAGAATGGGCCTCTAACCACTGCAAACGAACTCCGGACACACGTGCAACCATGTGCATTTGGCTTACATGGGTCCTGGGTCCTTATGTTTCACTGTCAACTGCTTAACCACTAAGACAACTCTCCAACCCACTTTCTTCTTAACAGTCTGGGAACCCTGCCCATGGGAAGGTGCACCCATAGTTAGGGTAAGTCCTCCCATCTCAAATATTCTAATCTAGAAAATTCCTTACAAACATAACCATCCTGTCAAGTCAGCAGCTCCAGATCCAAAATCTCAATACGCTATGAAAACACTGTGTCAAGATTTTACGTTTTAGGGGCTGGAGAGATGGCTTAGCAGTTAAGGCAAAGCTTAAGGACCCAGGTTCAATTCCCCAGTACCCACATAAACCAGATGCACAAGGAGGCGCATGCATCCTGAGTTCGTTTGCAGTGGCTAGAGGCCCTGGTGCACCTAGTCTGTCTCTCTCTCTCTCTCTCTCTCTCTCTCTCTCTCTCTCCTTTTGCCTCTTTCTCTCTCTCTCACATACATAATTTTTTTAAGATTTTGCTTTTTAAAATGCAGCAGCCATCATTATTAAAATTGTTAGATTTTAGAAATCCAGATATTTTGTTGAATTTCAGGATAAAATCCATATGGCATAATCAATCTGAGCTCCTAATAATGCAAAAATGGCCCATTTTATGACTTCAATAAGAGAGTTCACTCATTCATTTCATTATCATTTCAATTATATTTTTAAAGTGTTGATTTTAAATTATGAAGCTATATTTTTTTCTAAAATACACACACACATTTTTTAATATTTTACTTTATTTATTTATTTGAGAGAGAGAGATACAGAAATAGGCATGTAGAGAGAGAGAGAGAGAGAGAGAGAATGGGTGTGCCAGGGCCTCTAGCCACTGCAAACGAACTCCAGATGCATGCACCCCCTCATGCATCTGGCTTACGTGGGTCCTGGAGAATTGAGCCTCGAACCGGGGTCCATAGGCTTCATAGGCAAGCGTTTAACTGCTAAGCCATCTCTCCAGCCCCACACACACATTTTTATGTGAAAAATTAACTCCAGAAACCACAAGTCAAATAAGAGCCCCTGAGGTCTGTCATGAATTTCTATAGAAAACCCCAGTGATCATTCAGGGAAGTGGGCGCTCTTGGGATGTGTCCACACAATGCTAGCACTGAACAGGTCTTGAAAAATGTTTGGCTTTAGCCGGGCGTGGTGGCGCACGCCTTTAATCCCAGCACTCGGGAGGCAGAGGTAGGAGGATCGCCGAGAGTTCAAGGCCACCCTGAGACTGCATAGTTAATTCCAGGTCAGCCTGGACCAGAGTGAGACCCTACCTTGCAAAACCAAAAAAAAAAAAAAAAATGTTTGGCTTTGGCCAGGTGTGGTCGCTCACACCTTTAATCCCCACACTTAGGAAGCTGAGGTATGAGAGTCTCCATGAGTTCGAGGCCAGCCTAGTGCAACAGAGTGAGTTCAAGGTCTGCCTGGGTTAGAGAGAGATCCTACCTATAAAAATAAAATAAAATAATAAAAATAATGTTTGCTTTGGAGTTAATTGTAACAGCTGGCAGAATTTTAGAGGTGGAGTTGCAAGTATGCATCATCCTTTACTGGAGAGGATGTACAGGAAGTAAGGGTGGGAGATGGAGTGTCAGTAGAAGACAGGAGTCTTGAAGCGAGGTATTCTCAGACAACCCATGGAAAAAAAATCCCTTCCTTCCCCTTCCTGTCCTCCCTTCCACGTTTTTAAAAAATATATTTTATTTATTTACTTACTTGAGAGAGAGTGAGAGAGAGAATGGGCACGCCAGGGCCTCCAGCCGCTGCAAATGAACTACAGATGCATGCACCCCCTTTGTGCATCTGGCTTACGTGGGTCCTGGACAATCGAACCAGGATCCTTTGGCTTTGCAGGCAAACGCCTTAACTGCTAAGCCATCTCTCCAGCCCTCCACAACATTTAAAAGGCAGTTTCCCTTCTCCCTCCAGGTTCTCCCAGCCCCAAGGACTATCCCCAGGGAGTTGGCTTGTTACTAGAAGTGATGATCCCCTGGGAAGAACTCTGACAACAAGCTGAATCAAGAATGGGAGGGAGTGAGCAAAGCCACTTGGGAGGATGCAGTAGTGGGGAGAGGACCCGCAGGGATAGGGAGAGACATGAAAACAAGTGCTTCAAGCTTCCATGTGCCCAGGGCAACCCTGGTCACAGTGTTAAAATGCACATGGTCCAAAGATGCTGATTCCTGAGCTCACCGGAAGCCCAGGCTTCACCTGATGATGCCTATTAAGTTCGAATTCCTGAGGATGAACCAAACCAAAACGGTTTTACATGAGCTTTTTCCTGGGAAGAAGTTGACTAAAGCCTGCTGCCCCAGGCAAGGCACCCCCAGATAAAGGCCAGTTCCACCAAAATTTACATTGGTGAATCAGTGAGTTCACTGGGTTTATAGATCATGGGAAAAGGGTTACTTATAGGAACATGGAGACCCCCTCCCCAAATGCAGCGACAGCAGAACGTCTCATCCCAGAATGGATAACAACTTCCCCGTAGCTGCACCTGCAAGTGATTCCTATACTTTCTATGTGTAGCTAAGTTTGAAACCCAGTGTGTGTGTGGGGGGGAGATGTTTTCAGATTTCAACGTGACTAAGAAAAGCCTGGGCAATCTTATCAACATACAAATTCAGATTAAACAGGTCTGGGTGGGGCTGAGATTCAGAGATGCGGCTGGTCTGGCTGGTCCAGCAGCAAAGCCACATAGTACCTAGCTCCAGATACTGCCTCTAAGCATGCTCAGAACTTCTGGGAAGAGTCTGGAAATTAGGCTACTCCAGCATCAAGGCCAGGAATGTTCTTGCAAGACAGTAACTTTCTTTTTGTGCCTCTAAGCTAACCCAGATATCCAAGCCTGGTCACCTTGCCGGTTTCCGATCCATCAGAGACTGTGGCCATCATGGGAAATATCCCGTGTGTCATGAGGGCCTGGCAAATTATTTATTCCTCTAATTCTAAAAGGTAGAGTCCTGGCTATAGCTAGCCTGCTCTTTGAGACTAAAGGCTCAATGCTAAAAATGGAATAAAGTCTTGTGGAAGTTCTCTTCTACCTGTGTGAGAGCATCCAGTGATCCAGGGAACAAATGAGCAGAAAGCTCGTCTCTTCCAAACATTTTTGTTTTTGTTTTTGAGGTAGGGTCTCGCTGTAGCCCAGGCTGACCTGGAATTAGACTCATACTGGCCTCGAACTCACAGCATTCCTCCTACCTTGGCCTCCCAAATGCTAAGATTAAAGTCATGTGCCACCACACCTGGCCCCAAAATTTTTAAGGAAGGTGTAAAAGAGGCTGGTGAGTGGCTCAGTGAGTTAAGTGGCTGCCATACCAGCATGAGGGGCAGCACCCACAGGAAAGCCACACATGGTGATGTACATCTGAAACTTCCAGGAGGATCCCCGGCACTCACTGGCAAGCTAATCTAGCTGAGTTGGTGAGTTCTAGATTCAGTGAAAGACACTGTCTGCAAACCGAACCACCTGAGTTTGATTCCCTAGAACCCATGTAAAGCCAGATACACAAGGTGGCACATGTGTCTGGAGTTTACATTGGCTAGAGGCCCTGGCATGCCCCTCCTCCCTCCCTCCCTCCCTCCCTCCCTCCCTCCCTCTCTCTCTCTCTCTGCTTGCAAGTAAATAAATAATAAAAATTTTAGAAAACAATAAAATGGAAGAGCAATTGAGGGAAAACTGATATTCATCACTGGCTTGTGCTCACACCTGTGCAAGTGCACACACACACACACACACACACACACACAGAAAGCATTGAGAAGACAGAATTCTTGGAAATAAAAGCTCATGGTTCACATGGAATACACGTTGCAATTCACATTTATGTTTTGTGGTTTTTTTACTGTACATTTCTGCATACAGGCTTACTTTCTGTCCTTAAAAAATGGGAATACAGGGCTGGAGAGATGGCTTAGCAGTTAAGGTGCTTGCTTGCAAAGCCAAAGAACCTGGGTTCAATTCCCCAGGACCCACATAAGCCAGATGCACAAGGTGGCTCATGCATCTAGAGTTCGACTGCAGCAGCTGGAGGCCCTGGCGTGCCATGCTCTATCTGCCTGTCTCTCTTTCTCTCTGTTTCTCTCAAATAAATAAATAAATAAATAAATGATAAAATATATTTTTAAAATGGGAATACGATGGGCTGGAGAGATGGCTTAGCAGTTAAGGTGCTTGCCTGCGAAGTCTAAGGACCCAGGTTCAATTCTCCAAGTCCCACATTAGCCAGATGCACATGGTGGTGCATTGCATCTGGAGTCCTATTGCATTGGCTAGAGACCCTGGCACGCCCATTCTCTCCCTTTCTCTCTCTCTCTATCTCAAATAAATAAATCTTAAAAAAAAAAAAGGAATATAAGCTATGCTCATTTATCTAATGTCACCACCTGATCTAATATTCAGTTGTGTCGTGGGGTCATCAGCATATTAAATATTGGTAAAAGTCAATCAAGATTATTCATGACGAGGTCTGTTTGGCCAAAACACCAAAAGGAGGAGGGGGAAAAATGCCTTTCTACTATGCATTTCTATGCATTTCACAAACTAAATTCAGAGGAGGAACCTTGACCTGAAGCCTTTGTGATGAGCATCTCTCTACCTGAAAGTCCCAGGGTTGACTGGCTTTGTCCAAGGTGGATCCCCAACATCCCATCAATGACATCTTTGATGCTTTTCCGGGACACAAGCTGGGGCGGTAAGGACAACAGTACCAGGGAGAGAAAACACAAGACTCTGATGGAAAACACAGTTAGCCAAAACGGAGACATAAAAATGCACTCCTTTTGAACCAGAACTTGGCTTTTTGGTGAGAACTGAAGTTAAATTCAAGAAAGGCTGACCCGGGAACACAGACACAGGGGCACAGGGCTCCGGAAGTATGCACACCATAGCAAGAACCTTTTCTGACCACCGCTACTTCTGACGTCCCAGCTCACACACGTCTCCTATGGGTTGCAAAGATGCAACAATCCTGAAACACACCTGGTGCACTAAAAACAAAAAAAAAATTTTTAAGTTTTCCAGTTTGGGGCATAATGCTTTGTTTGAAAGTATTTAAGATAATTTAGTTCACCTCATCTCTCCATGTGCTCGTTCTATACTATCATTCCGGATTTAAATACTGAGGTAGGAGAGACAACGTTAAGCGATTCGCCCATCACCTCGCTCACCACCGCTCAGCACAGCCTGGATAGCGTCAGGCCTCAGTGGAGTTCCTGTGCGCTGCGGGCAGTGGGGGGGGCGGTGCTGGATCCTGGCTCTCCAGGTAACATCAAAGGATAAGATGCACCAGCAGCCGGCCCAAGGCATCACCACTACATGCATTGATTTTCTTTCTTTCTTTCTTTCTTTTTACAAGCAAGGAGACTCACATCCTGGATCCTCTTACCATCATTCTCCCCACCCCAAACACACACACAATAAGTCAGTATTTCAAAAAACCGCGAGCTCCAAAGCAATGCTCCAAAGCCCCAGCCCCTGAAGTGAGGGAACCACACCCTTCGAGGGACCACAGTCGCGCTGAAGACCTAGAAGGTTCCTCTTTCTGATGGACAAACCTCAAGAAACGAAGCCGCAGCCGGCGCAGCCCGGCACCGCACAACCCACCGAGACCGAGCGCCCGCAAAGCCGCGGAGACCCGCGCACCGCACTCCAGCGGGCGCAGAGTGCGTCCACCCCGGGCGCACCTCCGGGTCGCCGGCCACTCCGCAGAGGGACTCCGAGAGCCTCGGCGGCCGAGCAGAGAAGGTGACGGTGCAGGGGTGGGGTGGGGACCTCAGCCTTCGTCCTGGCTCCCAGCCAGCCAGCCAGCCCGGAGCCACTCACCCCCTGCCCGCCGCCGGTCCACCCTCTCCCCCACTAAGGCGACCTTACCTGAGCCAGAGATGTAGACGCGGAGCGGGCGGCCCCGGCTCGAAGCCGACGACAGGTCGCTCTGGGAGCGGCCTCGGGGACTCGGGTCCCCCGGTAACCAACGCAGGGCAGGCGCGGGCGGCGGCCCGAGAGCCTCGGGCTCTGAATGCGGAGCTGCCTCCGCCTGACGGGTCAGTTCCTCCTCCTCCGGGGACGCTTCGGCCATCGGCTGGCTCTGGGCTCGGGGGCCCCGGGAGCGAGCGCAGGGTGGGGCCGGGGCCGGCGCCGGAGGGCTGCGCTGCCCCGAGCGGCCCCGCGCGCGCGGCGACCCCGAGGCGGCCGAGGGGAGGGCGGGTCGCCGCGCAGCCCGGGCGCAGGGCGGGGGGAGGAGGAGGAGGAGGAGGAGGAGAAGGAGGAGGAAGGAGGAGGAGGACAGAAAGTTTGCACAGGAAGGAGCCGCCTACAGCCGACTCTCGCTCCCCGCCGGGGAAAGCCGCGGGGCTCCTGTGCCCGGCCACCCGCGAATCTGCAGGGCAGCACTTCTCCACCACCGCCACACCGGGCGCTGTCCCTTCGCCGGGGACGCTGGGGTCCCCTCGGGCGGCGCGCGGACCTCACCCCGCCGCGGACCTCACTCTAGTGGACTTGGGGCTTTCGGAGCCGCGATGCAAGGTCAGGGTTAACAGTAGCATTTCCACTGGGGCGGGGCGGGGTGGGGCGGGGAGGGGAGGGGAGGGGAGGGGAGGACGCCTGCACACACCTGATGGCTTTTCATAGGACAGGCGCCACCCGTGCGCGGCTGGCAGGTACGAAACTGGCGCCAAAGGGCTCGTTGGACTTGCGGGAGCATTAGGGGACAGATCTGGAATCGCTTGTAAAACCAAGTCCAGTGGCCTAACCCTCCCTCCCAACCCCCACCCCACCCCCACCACCTCCTGCCCTTTGTGGCAAGCTGTCTGTCTGGCATCACAGCCCACTTTCCTGGGGTTCTGTCTGTCTTCTGGGTCAAACTCAAAGGTCATATTTAAAAAAAAAAAAAAAGCCAGATTTCAAGAACCGCATGAGTATCACGAATATGATGTCTGAGTCAGTGCTTTCTAACGGAAAGACTGCTGAGTTGAGTACAGGTATTAACACCACACCTTGAGGGATTTTTGTACAAGGAGCGGTGATTTGCTCATCCGGTTGGTGGTGTCACAGCCTAGCTCAGCTTTGCCAGAGACACAATTAGGTCCTCCTCCCTCCCCCCCCCCCCCGCTCTCCCCTCCCGCAGTTGTGACTGGCCTAGAATTGAAAAGCTGCAAAATCAAAGCTCTGAAGTTCCTGACAATGGAGGAATGTCTGGGCTCTTCTGCAGGGTCCACATAGACAGTGGCAGGAAGAGAAGGAGCAAGACTGAGAGGCGAAGAGACGACAGGGTTAGCTCTACCATTGAACACACCACACACACACACACACACACACACACACACACACACGGTGCAAGTGTGCTCCTCCAGCCACTCCGCACATAATATTTCACTTAAGAAGAGAATAAGCCCAAACAAAAGGTAAAAGAGAAACCAAAGCTGAGAGCACAAGCTGGGGAAAGGTCCGGCAGCAACTGGGTCATAGTGTTCACAGCTCGCCTTTGACAGTTGAAAAGGTCTCTTTCTCACAGCAGCGCTGTGGGGGAAGATCTGATTGCCCCGGCTCTGCTGGGAGAACTTGTCTAAATGCAGGTCCCTTTCCACAGAGTCAGCCAAAGTTTTCTGAACGTACTTTAAATAATGCCTGCTGAGCTGGAGAGATGGCTTAGCGGTGAAGGCACTTGCCTGCAAAGCCTAAGGACCCAGGTTAGACTCCCCAGTACCCACCTAAGCCAGATGTGTCTGGAGTTCATTTGCAGTGTCCGGAGTTCATTTGCAGTGGCTGAAGATCCTTGGCATGCTCATTCTCTCTCTCTCTCTCTCTCCTTGCAAATAAATAAATAAAAAGTAAAAAAAAATAATAATAAAGGTTTTAATGGTATTGTCTGCTAACAAAGTCTTGAAATCTACAGGACTCCAAGTGTTACTTGGCATTCTTGGAACCTTGAGTGGCTTACCCTAGGAAAGGCTGTGCCTTCAGAGAAGGGACTATGTACTGCTCAGTCAGTGATAAGGTTCAAAGGACACTTAGGTGGTTTTTACACTTGTTCCAAATAATCACCCTTAGATTGCATTTAAAAAAAATTAGATTAGAGCAGATAGTGTAACCCTGTGACACTTCAACCATGTTGCTGTCCAGTGTGTTCTGTCTTCTGCTGTGGCTGTTGATAGTCCCATAGCCACTTCAACAGTTCCTGTCCCATGGGCAAGCCACTTTCTGCGCAGGGCCTACATCCCCGCTCCTCTCTGTGGCTCTCAGCCCATCCACTCTCCCCACTGCTAACTACATGAGCTCACGCATCCTTCAGGCTACTGCCCATCTCTTACTCTGTGTCATCCCTTGTGAAAACAAATGGGTAACTAAGTGCCTTAAAACCCAAGAAGTCTTCTCTGATTCATTATTCAGCTAGTTAGCAATTCACCACGTCCACTTTTGTTTGAGGAATATGTCTTCAAGTGCCTTTTATGCATTGGGCTGTGTGCTAGGCACACCTACTCTGAAGGAATCTCTCCACCCTATGTGCCTCCATTAATGTGCTGTCATTTCCAAGCCGAGAGAGAGAGAGAGAGAGAGAGAGAGAGAAGGAAAGAGAAAGAGAATCACATCCTTGATGTTCCCGTGGTCCCCCTTTGCTGTGCATTCCTTTGCTAGCTGCAGTATGACTTCTGCCACCACTGCCACTTGGTGTGGCTTTGGCAGCCATCACTCAGAGGACCTCCCTTCCAGCCATGTAGGGAACCTCCCTCCCATTGTTACTTGGTCTGCAGTCTTTCACACTCCCACGCACTGGCTTCTTTCTGGACTCTGCTTCCCTGGTATCCAGGACACACTTCTCCCCTGGTGTAATTCCACATTCGGCTTCCTTCTGGTCCTCTTCCCTGCATCATTCACTGCTCACAGCTCCAGCCCTTTTCTCTGCCTTTAAGACATCATGTCTGGGAAAGCTCCCTTTTGGTTTTGAGCTATGAAGACAGGACTCACAACTCTCTACTTTCACCCCCAGCTTCCCTGGGTGCCAGATTTCAAAGTCTGGCTATTAGATCCCCTCCATGCCTTCCCTTCCTCCTTTTCCTTTCCTTTTTTTCCTTTCCCTTTTCTTTCTTTTCCTCCTTCCTTTCTTCCTCTTCCTCCCTTCTTTCTTCAAGTTCTCATGTGGTCCAGGCTATCCTCAAACTCACTATGTATCTGAGGATGGTCATGAACCCCAGATCTGCCTGCCGCCAGCTCCCAAGTGCCAGGATTACAGGCATGTGCCACCAAACTTGGTGTATGCCATGTTGGGCATCAAATCCAGGGGTTGGTGAACACGAGGCAAGCACTCTGCCAACTGAGCTCCCTCTCCAGGCCCAGACCTCCCTCCTCGATGTTTCCTTAACACTTAGCAGTAAATGTTCCTCTTTTCTCCTCTGTGAACCTAGTTTGCCTCTTCTTCATCTTAGGTGTTTTCAGGACTGCTTTTCTCTGGCTATTCTGTGGCTTCATCTTCTTTTTCCCTTAGAGGCCTCTGTCTTCATACTCACTCTCTTATCTGCCTTTACTATATTCACAGAATGACCTTCTCAAAGTGTTTACAAGACTTTACTGAGCCTCCATGTAAATTCCTTCATGATGAGGGGCTGGAGTGATGGCTCAGCCATTAAAGGCCCTTGTTTGCAAAGCCTGACAGCCTGGGTTCAAGTCCTCAGTACCCACATCAAGCCAGATACACTAAGTGGTGCATGCAGCTGGAGTCCTTTGTAGTGACAGGAGGCTCCGACACACCACTCTCCCTTGCTCTCTCATTCTCCCCATCTCTGTACTTGAAAATAAACAAAAATAGGTCTTGAGAAATGGCTTAGTACTTAAGCGCTTGCCAGTGAAGCCTAAGGACCACGGTTCGAGGCTCAATTCACCAGTACCCATGTAAGCCAGATGCATAAGGTGGCACATGCATCTGGAGTTCATTTGCAGTGGCTGGAGGCCTTGGGGCGCCCATTCTCATTCTCTTTCTCTCTTTCCCTTTTTCTCTCTGTCTGTCACTTACAAATAAATAAATAAAATAAACAACAAAACAACAAATAAATAAAAATAAATTTTAAAATAAAATAAACCCCTTCATGATGGCTGAGAGTGTGTGTGCTTAGCATGCATGAGGTTCATATGAGGTTGAGAATCTAGCATGAAGCAAAATTTCTTTGAAGCTATTGTGCATAGTGTGCTCTGTAGCCACACACACCCATCTGTTCTCTGAATGTGGCTTGTTTTCTCTGTATGATGCCTTTGTACCCCTATTTCCTTGGTCTGTAGTGTCATTTCCCCATCTGCTCTAACTTTGCCTAACTGGCCATCATGTATCCTCAAACTCTTAGGTCAAGTGTCTCCCCATGCATGAGGCTTTCTGACTCTCCCTCACCTCCATGTCATGCTAAGACTCCCCTCCTGAACAGTTCTACTGGCCCATGTGTATTTCTGTGTAATATCACTTTGCACACTATAACAAAGGCAGTAATCTAGGTAAGTTCCCACTACTGCCTGAGAGCTGCCTCGACATCGGAAGTACTGATTCTTGCCTTTGTTTTGCCAGCTGGAGAGGATGCCCTGTGTTCAAAGACATCAGTCTACTTGGGGAAACAAGCATTAATCAATAATTATTTGGAATGTCATGACAATTTATAACACTGAGCTGAATGTTGGAAGGCATAGTAGACACCAAGCATGCCTAGACTATCTGGAGTTAAGAACCAGGAGAGGGATGGAGAGATGGCTTAGCGATTAAGGCATTTCACTGTGAAGCCTGAGGACCCAGGTTTGATTTTCCAGTACCCACGTAAGCCAGATGCACAAGGCGGTGCATGCATCTGGAGTTCGTTTGCAGTGGCTAGAGGTCTTGGCATGCCCATTCTCTCTTTCTCTCATAAATAAATAATAAATGAGAAGTGATTAAAAAAAAAAAAAGAACTGGGGGATCTCTCCTAGAAGAAGTGACATCTGAGATGCAAAGATGCCCCAAGAGAATGAAAGGGGCCTACAGTGACACTGATACTTGAGGGACTGGGACTCGTCAGACTGCTGTAATAAATACAAAGAAGAAATGACCAGACAGCATCATACAGTTAAAGCTGACCTTTGGGGTCTCTTCTGGTCTGGGACTCGATGGCTCTATGAAATTTTTTTTTGTATTCATTTAAAAATTGAATATGAAGCCAGGCATGGTGGCACATGCCTTTAATCCCAGCTCTCGGGAGGCAGAAGTTGGAGGATCGCTGAGAGTTCAAGCCACCCTGAGACTACACAGTGAATTCCAGGTCAGCCTGAACTAGAGTGAGACCCTACCTCGAAAAAACAAATAAATAAATAAATTTTAAAAATGAAATAAAATTGAAGATGAGATGACACAGTGGGTGAGAGCATTTATCGCTCAATCGGCTTTGTCCTGAGTTCAGTCTTGAGCACTTACATAAACAGCCAGGCATGGCCATGCATACCTGTAACCCCAATCCTTTGAGGAGCCAAGCCAGGAGAATCACTGAGGCTTGACAATCAGTCTAACCAAAAAAATACCCCAGCAGTTCTAGGTTCAGTGAAAGACTCCGTTTTAAGTAACACGGATGAATGATAGAGGATACCTGATGCTCTCCTCTGCTTTCTGTGTGTGTGCACACGGGGTGTAGACACATACACATGTGTGCATACACTGTACCCCAACACACATGCTACACATACAAAAATACAATGAAGACGAACCTAGCATTTGCCCTTATGAAACTAGCCTGCAAAAGTAGAGCGCTTTCATCATACCCTCTCTCTTCCCCACTTTCCACTCTTGTCCTCACTATAAAAACTGGGCTGGAGAGATGGCTTAGCAGTTAAGGCACCTGCCTGCCAAAATGCCCATTCTATTCTCCATGTCCCACGTTTAGCCATACGCAAGCACACAATGCTGCGCTTGCTCACAATGAGGTGCATGCGTCTGGAGTTCGTTCACAGCAGCTGAAATTGCCCTGGCAGGCCCATTCTCTCTCTCTCTCTCTCTCTCTCTCTCTCTCTCTCTGCTTCTTCCTCTCTCTCTCTCTCTGTTTCTCTCTGTCTCTCTCTCAACAAAAAACCAGATTCCTGGGGCTAGGGAGATAGTTCAGCGGGTAAAGTGTTTGCTGCTCAAGCATTAGGACCTAACTTTGTTTTTTTTAATTTTTTTTTATTGACAACTTCTATACTTACATACAAAAAACTTATGATATTTCCCTCCCCTGCCCCCATACCCCTTTAGAACTCCAATCTCCATCATATCCCCTCCCTCTCTCCATCAGTCTCTCTTTTAATTTGATGTCATCATCTTTTTCTTCTATTTTGAGGGTCTTGCGAAGGTATTGCTAGGCACTGCAAGGTCATGGATATCAAGGCCAATTTCTGTCTGGGCAGTTGCATTTAAGGAGTCATACCCTTCCTTTGGCGCTTCCATTCTATCCGCCCCCTCTTCCGCAATGGTCCCTGAGCCTTGGAGGGTGTGACAGAGGTGTTTCAGAGCTGGGCACTCCTCCATCCCTTCTTCTCAGCACTATGTTGCCTTTTGGGTCATCTCAGTGGTAGGACCTAACTTTGGATCCCCACACCCACATAAAAGCCAAGTGTGGTGGCACTTGCTTGTGATCCTGACACTAGCAAAGCAGAGACAGAAAGAGCCCTGGGGCTTACTGACCAGCTGTATAGTCTAGCCAAATCAGTAAGCTCCAGGCTTAATGAGTGACTCTGTCTGATGTCAACTTTTGGCCTCTACACACATGCTCACGTGCACATGCACTCTTGCATACACACACACACACAGACATGTAGACACATGTAAACACCATCCACACACATCCACACACAAAAAAAATCTAAACATAAGAACTCAGACAACCAGGTGTAGTAGCACATAACTGTAATCCCAGTACTGCAGAAGCTGGGCCAGGAGGATTTTAAGTTCCAGGCCAACTAAGAAAAGAAAGCAAACAAACAGAGCTGGAGAGATGGCTTAGCGATTAAGACGCTTGCCTACGAAGCCATGTTCTACTCTCCAGATGCCATAGGAAAAGGGATCCGAGGTAGGAAACAGCAGAGGGGAGGAGGCGGTGAGTGTGCTTGAAAATTATAGGGTTGAGAGGAAGGGGTAAGACATGAAAAAAGAAGCTGTAAAGAAAGGACTCTGACCTGGCCCATCAGTATCTTTTGCTTTAATAGTGACATCTAAGTGATGCAATTATTTAGTTTATTAGGGTTTTTTAAAGAGTTTGTATTTTTTTAATTTCTTTTATTTATTTGAGAGAGAGAGAATGGGCACACTAGGGCCTCCAGCCACTGCAAATGAACTCCAAATACATGTGCCCCCTTGTGCATCTGGCTTATGTGGGTCCTAAGGAATCAAACAGGGGTCCTTTGGCCTTGCAGGCAAGTGCCTTAACTGCTAAGCCATTTCTCCAGCCCCAGTTTATTAGTTTTTTTTAAAGTATTTTTTTTAATTTTTATTATTATCATTATTTTATTTTTGGAGAGATACACAGAGAGAGACAGAGGGAGAGGAAGACAGAGTATGGGCATGCCAGCAGTCTCTCAGCTGCTGTGAACGAAATCCAGATGTGTGCGCCCCCTTGTGGGCAAGTGCGGCATTGTGCCCTTGGGTCATTTTGCATCTGGCTAAACGTGGGACCTGGAGATTGGAACCGGGTTCTTAGGCTTAGCAGGCAGGCGCCTTAACTGCTAAGCCATCTCTCCAGCCTTTTTAGTTTTTTTAATAAAGATTGAAAATAATGGGGCTGGAGGGATGGTTCAGCAGTTAAGGTATTTGTCTGCCAAGCCTAATGACCCAGGTTTGATTCCCCAGTACCCACGTAAAGCCAGATGCACAAAGTGATATGATCTAGAGTTTGTATGCAGTGGCTAGAGGCCCTAGCGTACCCAATCTCTCTCTGCTGGGCGTGGTGGTACACATCTTTAATCCCAGCACTCAGGAGGCAGAGGTGGGAGGATCACTGTGAGTTTGAGGCCAGCCTGAGACTACATGGTGAATTCCAGGTCAGCCTGGGCTAGAGTGAGACCTCCCCTCAAAAATGGCGGGGGCAGGGGAATGGAGAGTGGTTAAGACACTTGCCTACAAAGCCTAATGACCCTGGTTTGATTCTCTTGTACCCACTAAAGCCAGATGCACAATGTAGCACATGTCTGGAGTTTATTTGCAGTGGCTAGAAGCCCTGGCACACCCATTCTCTCTGTCTCTCTCCTCAATCTCTCTCTCTGCTTGCAAATAAATAAACTTTTAAAATATTTAAGACAAAAAAAAGACTGAAAATAATGTATATAAGGTGCCAAAAATAAAGATTGGCATATGGTAGGAGCTCAGTAGACTGCTCTAAGACACTTTGGATGCATGTTGTATTTCTGAACTTGTAAAAATTGCTGGGGAAATGGCTGAGCAGTTAAAAAGGCTCTTGCTTGGAAAGCCTGCTGACCTGAATTGGCCCAGGTTTGAGTCCCCAGTACCCATGTAAAAGCCATATGTACAAAGTGTCTGGAGTTCATTTGCAGTGTACAGCAGCAAGAGGCTCTGGTGTTTGTTGTCTCTCTCTTTCTCTCTCTCTTTCTCTCTCTCTCTCTTTCTCTCTCCTTGCAAATAAGTAAATATGAATTCATGTAAGCTTCTATAATCAACAATCTGCAGAGGCTGCTCCAAGGACATTTTCTAGAATTCCGTCCTTCTTTTGGGTCAGACAAGGACTTCCAGGTTCACAGTTCTGGGAAGACAGGTGGGTTGGCTTGACTGCTAGTCCACCACATTTTCAGCTCCTGCCTTTCTCACTGTCCTACGGCTGGTCCTATAGTGTCTCCTAACACCCAGGCCAAGTTCAGTCCCAAGGTGCTTCAGTTGGATTTCCAAGGCATCCCACAAAGTGCCCCTGCCTCCATGCCCTGCCTCTGCCTGTTGGAGGGAAAGCTGAGATGCCTATCACTCAGACACCAAAGGTCCCTCATTCTTAGTCCCCCCAGTGTCTAACACCACTGGTGATTTGTTCTGTCAGTTAAACTCTCAAATACTAAAATCAGTTGCTGGTGGGGATGCAAAATGGCATTACTCCTTTGGCAAGTAGGGAGGCAGCTTCTTAGAGAGGGACATGTCCACTCACCATGTGACCCAGTAACTCCACTCATAGCAACTTGCCCACAGGAAATGAAAAGTCAAATTCAAGCAAAAGTGAAAGCAAGTGTTTCTGGAAGCTTTATTTTAATCCCCCAAACAGAAAACAACCTAATCCTATTATGACATGCATACAGGAGAAACTTACTCAGCAACACAAAGATAGGAACTCCTGGCACAGACAACTTGGAGAATCTCACATGCATTCCAGGCCTCACACCATATTGTGTATATTGCACCATCTGAATGACTTTCTAGAAACGGGGACTCTAAGGGGCTGAAGAATAGAGGAGTAGCTGCTGGTTTCTTGTGAGTAGAGGAAGAAAACGGCCTTTTGGGATAGTGGGTCTGTTGTACGTTGCAATTACAGTGGTGCCTTCACAACTGTATTTGTCAACAGTCCTACTGTGCTTGATGACATCAATATACTCTGTCTAAATTATGCGTGGAAAGCAAAAAATGTGGGGGCATGGAGGGAAGCACTGTTAAGTTGGCTTCTCTCGCCTTCCCTTTGGGGGTTGTCCAGCCTAATTTCCTGAATGGTTCTCTCTTCCTCTTCTTATGAAATAGCCAAAGTTTAGTCATGAGAGCTCTGCATAGTAGCTTAACAACTTCTCAGTGACCACATCTCTACATACCACAGTGAGATGAAATGTCCACCCTCCCCATTCCTAACATTGGGAATTAAATTTAACACATGAAGCCCCAGGGGACAACATCCAATCCATAGCAACAGACTCACAGGGTGACCTTCCCCTGGGCATAACTACTTTGAAGGAAATCAACAGGAAATATAGGAAATATCCGGAAGTATTTAAGGTGGTAGGATCATAGACAGGGAAGGTCTCTCTGAAGAGGTGAGCCTTGAAAAGACATAAACAAGGAGGCCTCATGCAGATCAAGAATACAGAAGAACCCAGGGCAGCCCGAGGGACCAGCAGCTCTGCTGTAAGGAGCCACAGAGGGGAGCCAGCGGGGCTGAGGTTGAATGTCATGAGTAAGGGCTGGGAGCGCAGGTGACACACAGCTGTCAGCTGAGGCCACACGCTCCACTAGTCCATGAAGAAGACATTGATGACAGACCCAGTTATTCCCTTATTGGGCATTTACCCTAAAAGCTCCAAGCCTCAGTTCAGAGAGATTTGCTCAACCATGTGTATAGCTGCTCAATTCATAATAGCTGAGAGCTGGAATCAACCCAGATGCCCATCATTAGACGAACGGATAACCAAGACATGGTATATCCACACAATGGAATTCTACGTAGCAGTAAGAAAAAATGATACAATGCAATTTGAAGAAAAATGGTCAAACTTGGAACAGATCATTCTCAGTGAACTCACCCCATCACAGAAAGACAAGTGTCACATGGTCTCACTCATCTGCGGCTCCTAACTTGAATTTGCCGGAGATGGTGACACACCTACTAAACATCTCGAGGACTGGACTATGGGATGGTGGGGCGGGAGAGGAGGGTAAGGATGGGGGGTGGAGACAAAAAACTGGACCCAGATGGAAATAGTACCATAAAATCCTATATCCTGAAAGACATACTGAAAGGTCAAACCTTCATCAGGTGTTTAGAGACAACGCCTGAATCACAATGCCCTGGAGAAGGTATGATGAAGACTAACCTCAATCTTCTCCTGTCCTTTCTCTCACTCCCTCTTCTTTCTCTCCTTTCTTCTCTTTTTCTCTTTCATATTGCCTATATTTTTCTTCCTTCTTTTCCCTTGGCACTGACCTGTAACTCCCAGTACCAGCATGTGGTTAACATCCACAATGAGCTGTTGATCAGTGAGACCTACAAGGTTTCCCAAAAGAAGACAGATTTCTGTCAGAGTATTTGATGACCCATCAAAGGTTAATGGCAAGACCCTACTGCTGAAGACGCTATATGCTGTTCAGATGGAACATGAAGAGACCTGGATGGAATCTGGAAGAGAGTCAGTCCCCAGTTAGCTTGTCCAGTGCCAGAAGATGTTACATGAGTGACTGGGGGGAAAATGACCAATATCTGGCTAAGCAACTCATGGTCTAAGCTGCTGAGCAGCAATCAACCTGATGTGATACTCACACAAGAGCAATAGTGACACACAGCCATGGTGGGTTACCAACTGCTTTTGATTTGGCTCACAGATCTGCTCAGTGGAATGGAACCCATACCTGGAATGGGGAAACAAGTCAGAACCATATCCAAAAACAAGCTCTCTCTCCAATATCAAGCTCCCACCAATAGTGGGATACAAGAGGGCCTACACATATTAAATTCTCTCTAAAATAATAATGGTTATCCATGTATCTTGCACTGACCTCACTCTCTGTTGGAGAATCTGCTTCTTTTTTTCAGATGGACACAGAACCTGAGGAGAGAATCAGTCCATTGCACTTCACCAGGGCACCAGCTGAAGCCATAGAGTTATTGGGGAAATGATCAAGAGTGCTGCTTTCTCGGGGAACCTGGTATCAGCAGAGGGGTGAAGGAGATAGACACAGAGAACACTCAACTCCTACCAAATCAGATATCCAGAGACACAGAGACTCCCAAGACCTCATCACTGAAATAGACCTAAAATAAACCTAACATGGCTCAAGGAAATTCGCAGAAGAGGGGGTGGAAAGATTGTTAGAGCCATAAGTTGGGTCATTGTGCACAGAGACATTGCCTCTTCCCCTTAACTGATGGCTACCCCCACAATGTAAGACCCACATAACCCATGGGAGGACAGGAAGAAAGCTAAGGATGGTACCATCATGGCTGTATACACACTATATACATAAATAATAATTTAAAAAGAAGACATTAATGGAGAACTTTAAACAAGAGAGTGACATGACCCAAATGACATTTTAATAAGTACTCTGGATGTTTAAAAAATACAAATTCTGGTGGATTGCAGACAAAGAGTGAGGGATGCAGAGATCATGTCAAGACTTTTGGCTTGACAATCAATTTGATTTTAGGGGAACCAAAATGATAAAGACTTGTTTTATTCAATAGTTTGTGGATGAGAGAGTAAACGTAGTTAAAGCAGTGTGGTGTTGACATGTGAATAATTGTTAACACACATTTAACATGTTCAATGCACTGGACACCAACCAAGGTGCTTTACATGTATGACTTATGCAATCCTTACCAAAACCATATAAGACAGGGGCTACAGAGATGGCTTAGTGGATAAAGCATTTCCCACACAAGCATGAGGACTACAGTGCCAATGTCCAGAGCCCAGGTCATTGCCAGATGTGCTTGGTGGCTGCCTGTAATCCCAGCTTGAGAGGCAGAGACAGGGAATCCCAGGGACAAGCCGGCTAACTACACTAGCTGCATGGGTGAGCTGTGGGCTCCGGTGACAGGAAAGAGGAACTTGATGGAGGAAGACATCCAAAACCAACCTCTGGCCTCCACATGCACATATAGGTCCATGCCCAGCCACACACATACAGGCGCCTACATGCAAATAAACACACACCCCCACAGGCACATACAACACACACATATACAAAGTTGCATTAGACAGATACTTCTTTTTTTTTTTTTTTTTTCAAGGTAGGGTCTCACTCTGGTCCAGGCTGACCTGGAATTAACTCTGTAGTCTCAGGGTGGTATCGAACTCTCAGCGATCCTCCTACCTCTGCCTCCTGAGTGCTGAGATTAAAGGCGTGCACCACCACACCCGGCTAGACAAATACTTCTAATTTACCATGGAGGAGCAAAGTAGAAGGAAGTAAGATGTCTCAAGACACAAAGGTCATAGGCAGTTGCCCCAGGTAGATTGGCTCCAGAGCTGTGCATAGTATACAATAACATATTCTTTCTCATTCAGCTGCTCTAGATCAGATAGCTAGCTCCACAAACCACATGTAGATGCCTCAAAACCCAAAGATATCTAAATCTTACTCCATCATAAGGACACTATCAAAAATCCGTGTGGGGCTGGGGAGATGGCTCAGTGGTAAATGCACTTGCTTGCAAACCCTGATTTTCCAGGCTTGATTCCCCAGAGTCCACATAAAGCCAGACAGATGCATCTGGAGTTTGTTTACAGTGGCAGGAGGCCCTGGCATGCCCATACTCACTCTCTCTCTACCTGCCTTTTTCTCTCTCTGTCTCTCTCTCTTTGCCTCAAATAGATAAATAAAAATATTTTCTTTAAAAAAATCAGTGTGAATTAATCAATAAATAGTGTTTACAAAATATTGGCAAGTTGTGTGTTGAATGAGTGTGTATGTTGTATATATGTGTAGGTTCGTGTCTGTGCATGTGTGTGGAGGCCATCGGTTGATACCAGGTGGCTTTCTAAATTGCTATCCACCTGGAGCTCAGTGAATCATTTAGACTATGTGACCATAGAGTCCCAGGTTCTCCATCTCTGCTTCCCCCGCTTCACTGAGATTAAAGGTCTGTGCTGCCTCCAAACACAGCTGTTTACCTGGGTGCCGAGAATCCATACTCGAGCCTCATGCTTGCACTTGACCAGCTGATCTATCCCCCTAGCCCCGTGATATTATTTTGTAAATATTCCTTTGACACATTCACCCACAAAGACACTCTAAAAATAAAGATAATTATAGAGCTAAATATACAGAGAGCATGGGCCAGAAAACAGTTAGAAGCAAACGTGAATAGAAAAACACTTCCTAGAAAATGGGAGGAACTCACACAAAGAAGAAATAAATAGGTTGAACTTCATGAACATGAACGTTAATGATTTTGTAAACTAAAACAATTCAGAAACAACATAAGTCCATTGTATCCCAGAAGATTGGGTTTAGTTTACATTATGAGTTACAAAATTCTGTCACTTTTTACCCTGGCTTGCTATGATGACATGCCTTAAATTTTTTTTTTAATTAAGTTGATGAAAAAAAAATCGTACATTTTTACCACTGAATTAGCATTTGAAAGTACCTGGTGACTTCAAAGATGTGTTTAGTTTCTCCGAGCTATTTGTACTCCAGTTGGTGAAGCAGCTCCTCTTGCTCTGTTTGTCTGCCGAGATCTAACCCTTATTGATTTGGATGAGCACTTTATTGATCACAAAGAGTATAAATTTTTCCCTATTTGTAGAAAATGTATTTTACCACTTTGCTGCCTGTCTCTTAGTTTCCATTTTATATTTTATTACTGTTGTTAATGGATTTTTTCCCTCTTTTTCCAGCCAGCTGTAATAGACAAGAAAGCTATGTTTCTACATCACTGTCACATAGGACCTTGTTGAACTCTTTTTACTTTCTGCTCTCTCTTGGATTTATGGTACACAAAGGAGGGAGGAAGAGAGAGTGAAAAAGAATAAAAAGCTGGGGAGATGCCTCCGTGGCTAAAGGTCCTTGTGTGCTGTCGTAATCCATTCACGTTGTTGGGATGGGCATGCAAACCAGACGCAGTTGATGGGAGGATTTATTTCAGGCTTTGCAGATCCAGCGGAAGTTCCACGGTGGTTGAAGAAGCAGCTTCCTTCCATACATCCAAGCACAGAGAAACAACTAGAGCTAACAAACACCCACATCAGTGATCACAACCCGCCCCCCACCAGAGCACAAACTCTCTCTCCCCACACCTTTGGGCTGGAAGCAGATCCGCCCCCAAACACACTTTAGGGTTGGACTTCAGGATCTGCCCCTAGTGACATCTCCAGAAGGCCTGAGACCCAAGTCACAAGCTTAATAAAACACCTGAGTCTATGGAGGAAAGGCATTGGAACTACCACACTTGCAAAGCCTGCCAGCTGGGGTTCGATTCCCCAGGACCCATGTAAAGCCAGATGCACAAAGTGGCATGTGCATCTGGAAATAACCCACAAACCCATGGTGAATGCCAGCGATCCCAATGAGGAGGGTCCTCAGTGGAATGGGGACAGAGAGGAAGGAAATGGTGGTACCAACACATGATGTGTCCAAACCAAGTTTATACTTAAAAAAAAAAAGAAGAAGAAGCCCTGGTGTGCCTATTCTCATCCTCTCTCTCCCTCCCTCACTCCCTCCTTCTGCAAAAATAAATAAATTATAAAACTTACACAGTAAAAAATAAAAGAAAGAAAATGTTTTCTCTCCATCCTCCTCCCAAGAAAGTCTTGTGCAGCCCAGGCTGGCCTTGAACTCTTGATGAACCTCCCCCAGTGCTGAGAGTACAAGTATGCACCACCACAACACCTGGCTTTTCTACCCCATCTAATAATAAAACTTTTATTTTTTATTTGTATGTATTTATTTGAAAGAGACAGAAAGAAAAGTAGTATGGATGTGCCAGGGCCTCCTGCCACTGTAAATGAACTCCAGACATGTGTATCATTTTGTGTATCTGGCTTTATGTGGATACTGGGGAAATCAAACCGGGGCCACCAGGTTTTGCAAGCAAGCGCCTCTAACCACTGAGCCATTTCTCTAGCCCAACTCTTGTTTTTGTATCAGTATTATCAGAAAATTGTTAATGGTAAACACCACAGCATTTTCCTTATTCTAATATAAATATCTCTAGAATTTCACTTGTCAGTATGAAGTGGCTTTCTTTTGGACTGGGAGATTGCTCAGTGTGTAAGATGCATGCTGTAAGGATAATGTCCTGAGGAAACCTGAGACCACCTGAGTTCCATTTCCCAGGACCCACATAAACAGCTGGGCATGGCCACCCATGTCTGCCCACGACCTTAGTCTTGTGGGGAGTACCTAGTGAAGAATCGCTTGGGCTTGAGGAAAGGCATGGATTTGCATTCAGAAAGACTTTATGTCGAGGACAGACACAGTTCAGAGACAGAAGAGGACACGTGATGTTCTCCTCTGGTCTCTGCCTGCCTGCAAGAGCATCTATACATACCCATGCATATAACACACACATGCATGCGTGCGCACACACGTGCACAATGCCGTACCACACATACCCATGTCTCTGAGTTGTCTGGGCCTGTGATATTGATCAGGCACAGCAGGCCCAATGTCTGCATCACTTGTAGAGACCCACAAAAATGATTTAATTTCTTCTAAGTTTGGAATGGGGAAAAAAGAACTTTTAGGTCAAAGAGGATGTTCCAACACATAATTTAAAACCCATGTAGACATAAGAATATCTCTTTTTATCTGATCTTATGGACAAGAAAGAGACCTATTTTGATGGCAAAGATACCACGGGCCCATCTGAGTCATGGTGTAGCCCAAGCAGACCCTTCTCTCCTTGAATCAAAAGAAAGACAGGGTGGACTGGAGAGATGGCTTAGTGGTTAAGGCACTTGCCTGCAAAGCCTAAGGACCTATGTTCTACTCTCCAGATCCCATGTTATCCAGATGCACAAAGGTAAGGCAAGCGCAAGGTCACTCATGCCTGCTAGGTAGCGCAAGCATCTGGAGTTCGATTGTAGTGACTGAGGCCCTGGTGTGCCAATTCTCTATCTCTCCTTTCTCTCACTCTCTCTCTGAAAAAAGAAAGAAAAAGAAAGAAAGAAAGAAAGGAAGGAAGGAAGGAAGGAAGGAAGGGAGGGAGGGAGGGAGGGAGGGAGGGAGGAAGGAAGGAAGATAGGGTGCAAAAATAACTCTGGTATGTTAAGAATGGTTTATGGCCAGGGTGGACTGCCCACTGAGAAGGATGTCCCAGCCCTGGGGAATCTACTTAGAATCTACCCTCCCAAATGTATGCACTTGACTGTCAGTGGATCTATGGAGGATCCTCCTCCTCCTCCCTCTCATTCTCATCTTCCTAGGCTCTGCTCTGCAGCTTGTTCTTCAGCACCCCCCATGCCCTGTACTCCCTGTGCTCCTTGAATACTCCCCACTGAAAATCAAATCAAAAATTGATAGCTGGGGGTGGGGACCCGTTTCGCCCCACATGCTGTCTGCCCAAGGCTCCCAGGCCATGCGTAACAGCCAGCCAGCCTCTTCTCAGGCTTCATTCAGCCTTCTTCCTCTGTCCTACCCCTCCTTGAATTTCTCAAATTGTTCTTTTTTTATCTGATCATACTCATGAGTTCATGATTTTCTTCTCTTTGAACTCCAGTTGTTTTTTGATTCCAGTTCTGGGGCGCTTTGTTTTTCTTGCTATCATTTTGTTTTCTGGTTTTTTTTTTTTTTTTTTTTTTTTTTCGAGGTAGGGTCTCACTCTGGTCCAGGCTGACCTGGAATTAACTATGTAGTCTCAGGGTGGCCCCGAACTCTCGGCGATCCTCCTACCTCTGCCTCCCGAGTGCTGGGATTAAAGGCGTGCGCCACCACGCCCGGCTTCTGTTTTGTTTTGTTTTGTTTTTGTTTTTCTGGTTACAATCTCTTGTGTTAAGCACTTTCTCTCTTTAAAAAAAAAAAAAATCTTGTCCAGCCCTCCCTCAATTGTCTTCTAGTTCCTTGTTTTTGTTTCCTCTTTCTTTCAAGACCTGGACTCTTCTCTCCCAACCCTAACCAGGGCTGTGGAAAGTCCTCTATCCGCTCAGACCACTACAGAACATGGGGCATGTCTCTCTCAGCCACAATGGCCATTGGGAAAGAGACTTGATGTGTGATTGGGATGTGTCCCCTCCCTGCATGGGCTCTCCATATGCAAACACTCAAACCTAGATCATTCACTTTTGAAAGGAGACACTGGGAAGGAGAAAAGTAGGAGGTGAAGGTGATGTATATTCTGATGTTTAGCTTTTCTTCAGGGTCATACAATTACCTACAGTTGAGGGCTCTCTCTCGGTTGCCCGCCAAAACTGGATAGTGAGACTCTATTGCTGAAAGGCTCGACATGCTTCAGCTGCAGGATACTGAGAAATCAAGTTAGATCTGAGCCAGATGCCTTCTCCCTGTTGACTAGCTGTCATATTGCTGGAAAGTGCCATGCAGCCTGCTGAGGGAGAAGTCACCAATGGTCTTCGCCAGCATTAGACTCTGCAAAGCTCCACTGCTGGCCAGCCAGCCAAAATGTGACAATTGGTGCAGTGGTGACATGTCTGTTACAGGAGAAATCAACTGCTCGCTGATTGGATTTGAGACCTGCTCCGTGGGAGGAAATTCATGTCTAATCTGAAATTCATATCTAATCTGAAAATTCTAATCAAATTAAAAGTCTATGGTTAGTGGAGAAACTACTACTGTTGTTTGGCTAAATGGACATATTATGCTCACCAAACTGACCTCTAAATATTTATATTTATGCCCATATACTAATGCTACTCTTGTTATTTGTTTGTTTGTTTGTTTTTTTATTATTTATTTGAGAGTGACAGACAGAGAGAGAAGAGGCAGAAAGATAGAGAATGGGTGCACCAGGGCCTCCAGCCACTGCAAATGAACTCCAGATGCATGTGCCACCTTGTGCATCTGTTTTACGTGGATACCGGGGGATCGAGCCTTGAACCAGCATCCTTGGGCTTCACAGGCAAGTGCTTAACCACTAATCCATTAGAGAAGTTGGTTACAGAAGCTTGTTGCTCTTTCCAGAAGGCAGTGACTTTTGGGGAGGGGGTTAAAACTCATCAAAGTGTTGAGAAAAAGTGACAGGGGAGTGTTCAGCACTAAATGAGATATCTCTACCACACTCTCCAATACTCAGGGATCATTGCAGAAATGATGGTGGCAAGCATGTAAGAGCCAAAAGATGGAGAGGAGTGATTTGGAATACTGTCTTCTAGACACAAAGTGACCACGGTATTCATGACCACTCAGTAGCTGATGCTACCTGCACATAACTTGCATATTATGAGTGAAAAAAAAAATGAAGAGGGGGCTGGAGAGATGGCTTAGCGGTTAAGGCGCCTGCCTCCTAAGCCTAAGAACGTCCGTTCCAATCTCCAGAGGTTCCAATCTCCAGGTCCCACCTTTAGCCAGATGCAGTGATGCAAGGGTGCAATGCCGCACTTGACCACAAGGGGGCGCACGCATCTGGATTTTGTTCTCAGCAGCTGAGACACTGCTGGTGTGCCCATCTCTATCTCTCTTCCTCTCCCTCTCTCTCTGTCTCTCTCAAAAAAAAAATGAATAAAAATAAAATATTTTAAAAAATGAAGAGGGACATGTTGGAAAGAAGGGACTCAGTGGGTGGAGATGGGAGATAAATGAGGGTGTTGGGAAGGGATTGTGATCATGTATGTATGTTGTGTATATATACGGAGGTTGTCAATAACAGGTTTAAAAAGTAAATTATTCAAGGTTCCTATTTTAAAAAAATTACAGGCTGGAGAAATGGCTTAGTGGTTAAGTGCTTGCCTCTGAAGCCTAAGGACCCTCGTCGAAGCTCGATTCCCCAATACCCACGTAAGACAGATGCACAAGGTAGCACATTCATCTGGAGTTTGTTTTCAGTGGCTGGAGGCCCTGGTGTGCCCATTCTCTCTCTTCTGTCAATCTCAAATAAATAAGTAAAAATAAAAAAAAATACCCATGGCTGCACACCACGGTGCAGAGAGAACAGGAGTTGTATCTTGTTGATAGTTAACCTGCTTGCTTAGCAGGCCAGCATGCTCCTGTCTGTACTCTATATACATGCCACTCGATTGGTGGACAAATTTCATTATTCCATTTGGACCCAATGTAGACAACGCCTTTAGATTAAACAATCCTATTAGCAAATATTTAGTCTCTCCTCTGGGCAAAAATGTTCAGTACTGAAGATGCCTCCCTACACACATTGTTTCTCTAAGGCAGCTTTGGACTGGGGACAAAAAGCCTTGGTGGGGGTTGGAGAGATGGCTTAGCAGTTAAGGTGCTTGCTTGCAAACCCAAAGGACCCAAGTTCAATTTTCCAGTACCCATGTAAAGCCATATGCACATGGTGGTGCATGCATCTGGAGTTCGCTTTCAGTGGCTAGAGGCCCTAGTGCATCCATTCTCTCTTTCTCTCTCTCTCTCAAATAAATAAATAAATAACAAAATATTAAGAAAAATAAAAAGAGCATTGGTGTTTTCTAGCTACTGATGAGGAGGCATGGTGCCCCTACTTCCTCTGGTCATGGGGTGCTCACACTTGCCCTCTTGTCATTCCCACATGGATAACCTATAATGCATGATCAGATCTGGGTAGGGACAGGGGTGTGCTGGGGTCCTGTGACGCGTACTGTGAACCCCAATCCTTGGCAAAAATGGCCTGCCACAGAGAACCATTTGGGCCAGGTTTCCTATTGGGTTCTCAGTTACTGCTGGATCCTGTCCCTCCTCAAATGTTTGAGTCGGTCTAGGAAAGCTCACAAAGCAGCCCTAACAGTTCTCAACCTTGCCCATCAGAGCCTGCAAGGCTGCTGCAGAGTCCTAAATGGAAACTGTGGTGGAAGTGCCCTTCCCCCGGGCTCGCCTTATTTCTCTAACGCGTATCATAATACCAGTTCACACTTACAGGAGATTCATTAAGTACTTTGCCTAACTGGATCCTTACCCTAACCCCAGAAGGAAGATGTTCTGCCAGCCCTCACATTTAGTAGGTAAGGAACACCAGGCACTGAAAGGTGAAGGGCTTCACTCAGGGTTCTGCGCCCTCTGTGGAGGGTGGAGAGCATCTGGAAACTCCAGCTGCCTGGCTGCTCTCCAAGCAGTTCTGGGATGCCTCTCCATTTGGAAACCCATTGGTCTCCTTCTTTGATCCTTTCTTTTTCTGTTCCTGCCTCTGGACTAGTGAGAGGAAGGCTTTTGTGCTTCTCTCTCTGCCATGCCGTCTGCTTTGCTGTCAACGAATCCTGGTTATTTACCAGCTAAAGGTTGGAGCAGGTTCAGTTGCCTCCGCTAGTCTTTCTTCTGCATTTCCAGAGAGAGGCTGTGTGTTGACGTGAGGCGAATGTCTCACTTCTTCCACTGTCCACTTCAGAGCAGTTCTGGGAAGTGCTGATTCTGGTTGGCGGCCATGATCCAACTCCCACTTGCAGATCCAGAACACGTCCTCCAGGCCTCGCTCAGTTATCAGAATGCGTCCTCCAGGCCTTACTAAGTTATCAACTCCACCCTCCTAAGCTGGTGACATCTCCAAGGACAGCAATAGCCAGACTGTTTCCTCTGGCAGCTGTAAACATTTGGCAAGGGACATCCTCCCCCACCAGGCAAGTCTCAGCCTCTCTTGCCCAGGCACCCTGTCTACCAACAGTTGCCAACATGTGGCTGCAGGCCATTTGTTGCTATAGGGACAAAGACATTATCTTTCCTTCCTTTGGCACCTCAAGGTAACCTCATTTAAACAGAGTCATATCAGGGCTCCTTAACAGTGTTCCCCACCAATGCAAAGGCTCTCCAAATGTTTTATGAATGAGTCATATGTACCTGGAGAATCTAGTGTTTCTCTCAGATTTCTGGATTTTCTTTAAACACTTTTTAAAAAAGATATTTTATTTATTTATTGGAGAGAGAGAGAGAGAGAGGAAGAGGCAGAGAGAAAGAGCAAATGGGAGTGCCAGGGTCTCCAGCCACTGCAAACGAACTCCAGGTACAGCCACCCCCCCCCCGTGCATCTGGCTTACGTGGGTCCTGGGGAATCGAACCCGGATCCTTATGTTTTTCAGGCAAATGCTTTAACCGCTAAGCCATTTCCCCAGCCCTAAAATCTTTTATAATTAAAAAAAATTACTTGGGGCTGGAGAGATGGCTTAGCGGTTAAAGCATTTGCCTGCAAAGCCAAAGGACCAAGGTTCAATTCCCCAGGACCCACGTAAGCCAGATGTACAAGGTGGTGCCTGCATCTGGAGTTCGTTTGCAGTGGCTGGAGGCCCTGGTGTGCCCATTTTCTCTCTCTCTCTCGTCTCTCTGTGCCTCTTTCTGTCTCTGTCTGTCTGTTGCCCTCAAATAAATAAAAAATAAATAAATTACTTATTTGTGCACGTGTGTGTTTCTACAGTGTGCATGTGTATGCCTGTTTATGAGTGGGGATGCATATGTGGAGGCCACATTATTCCCTAGTTGTTCTCTACATTTTTATTATTGAGAACTTTATCACATAAGCATTTTAAATATTGGTGATATTCGCATCTGGTTACTCTTATGTTCCCACTCCCCCACCCTCATCCCACTGAGGGTCCTCCTCTGTGAGGATATCCGTATTCACTGTGGGGTCATGAGTCAGTTTCTGTTAGTGGAGGGGGGGATGGGGGAGACAAAGTCTCAGAACACACCTTCCCACCCCTTGACTCTTATGTTCTTTCTTCCCTCTCTCCCACAATGGAGGATGTGTTTTATGTGTCTTTGGTGTGGAGCTCTCAGCAGCCTCTGTTTTCCTCTTTGATGTGTCCAGAGTCTCCCCCAGTGTCTACCATCATCTTCCTGGAGGAGTTTCTCACTCTGGCAGTAAGGGCAGCACTGGTGTTTAATCTGCCATGCCCTCTGTGATGGCTCCTGGGCCTCCGCAAATGTGATAGAGATGACTCAGCTCCCACTAGGCAATCAGCTTTCTTTTGCCATGTGGATGGGTCTTGGGTGTCCTGGTATTTGCTGACTTCTGTAAAGAGTAGACTCTCTAGCCAAGACTGAGAGCAGCATTGATCAAAGGGTATCCATGCAGACATTTAGAAGACTTTCTGATGGGCATAACTTCTCCTTTTTATCAAATAACAGTGGAAGTTTTCCTTTAGGGTCTATGACCTTCCAAACCATAGGCTTCTGACTTGGTAGCAATTCCCTCCCACTGAGCGGGTCTCATCTCCACAGAGCAATGGATGTACCCTCAAAGCCTGTTTAAAACTAATGCACTGGTGTGTACATCTTGTCTGGCCAATTGATTTTGTAGTTTGCAGGATCCACTGCTTGCTTACACTGTGGGTGACCACGAGAGCTAGCCACACGGAGCTGGCTTCCTTCTTGGTTCCAGCATTTCCTCTCGTGAAGTGGACTTTAAGGAACCCAGGGCTTTTGTGAGTGCTAGGCAAGCACTCTGCCAACTGAGCCACATTCACAGCTCTCTCTCTCTCTTTTTAATTTGAGAGAGAGACAGATAGAGTATGGCACTCCAGCAGCCTCTCAGCCACTGTGAATGAACTCCAGATGCATGCGCCCCCTTGTGGGCATGCAGGGCATTGCACACTTGTGTCACTTCTGCATCTGGCTAAACGTGGGACCTGGAGATTCAAATGGATGTTCTTAGGCTTTGCAGGCAGGCACCTTAACCACTAAGCCATCTCTTCAGCCCAGCTCTCTTTTTAAAAATATTTTATTTATCTATTTGAGAGAGAGAAAGAGAGAGAGAGAGAGAGAGATACAGAGAGAATGAGTGTGCCAGGACTAGCCACTGCAAACAAACTTCAGACACATGCTCCACCTTGAGCATGTGGCTTACATGGATACTGGGGAATTGAACCTGGGTCCTTAGGCTTTACAGGCAAGCGACTTAACCACCAGGTCATCTCCCTAACCCCACAGCTCTCTTTCTTAATATGTCCTTTTCATTTGTTCTTTCCATTTTCATATGACCATGTTCTATTGTGATCATATGTGGCCCAAATTACTCTCTCTCATTCCCCATAGTCTAAATGCAATCCTTCTTCTCACCTCCCAGCAGCTAGCTATGCCAAGGAAGAGGATGACCCTGCCCTCCCCGGCCACCTTTTACTATCATTAGCTCATTAGGGAGGGGGCTGGCTCCCTCCATATCTATAGCATAATGTTGACTGACCCCATTGTGTGCAGGTCTGTGCAAGTACATGTGGTACCAGTTCATGAATGCCATGGCCCTGTCTGGATGTCAGAGTTCTACAGCACTCCTCACCCACCCTCCACCTCTTTCATTCTTTCGGTCCCGTCTTCTGCAATGTTTCCCTAGCCCTGGAGGGGATGATGTACATAGGTCTCCTGTATGGTCAAGCACTCATCAGTCACGCATTATTAGCACTTGACCAGTTATGATTCTTTGCATCAACCAAATCCCACCGCCAAATTAAAACAGAAAGATGTAGATGATACATAGATATAGATGATTAATAGATAGATAGATAGATGATAGATACAGATGATAAATAGATGACTTTTCTGACCAGGTCCAAGAGCAGGACTGATCTGTGGACATAAAGATAAATATTTAAGAGGCGGTTTGGCAACGCAGCAACAATAGGTTCTTCCCTGGGGCCTGCATTCCCCCAGCCATGGATTTTTGACCAGATTTTCAGTATTAGGCATCTATTCCCTTCCGTGGAGTGGGCCTCAAATCCAATCACAGAGTGGCTGGTGGCTCCCCATTACCTTCATGTCACTGTTGCCCCCCGGGGGCACATCTTGCCTGGTGGATCAGTATTGTAGAATGCAGGATTCACCACTGGGTCATGCTGTTGGGGACTTTTCTCTATCTGCATCCTGCCTAGTATCTTGTGGAGCCAGCAGGAAGGAAGCTTAAGTCTCCTCACCAACTTGATTTCTCTATACCCGGCACCCAACGGGTGCCATACATAGATTTTTTTACAACTTGCTTTTCACTAGTGTCCCCTCTCAGATCATCTCGCTTCCTCACTCAGTAGTTCTCAGAAAACAAGCAACACCAGAATTACTAAGGGCCTGGGCAGAAACGCAAATTCTTGGGCCCCAGATCTACTAAACTTGCAATTTTCATCTGCTGTACATTTGAGGTTGGCATCACCGTTCTGACAGACCCAGAAACTCTGGGTCAACCGCTGAGGATGAGACTCACACAGGTTGCTATCCAGCTCTGGTCTGGAAGGGACATGTCTCCTGAGAAGGTTCCTGTGTCTGCATCCAGGCTCACTGTTCAGTTCACAGCTCTAAGAGACACTACAACCACCCCAGCTGGACAGGAAAGAATTTTCTCTAAGAGTCCCATGGGATGCGCGGCAGAAGTGCTGGTCACACAAGTCACGGATCCACTCTGAGGTTTTGGCCTCAAAGTCAACAGTAGAGTCTGGGCTAAGAGACTCAGGGTAGGGTTCAGAGAACAGAACCAGGGCTGGTCATTGTCTTGGCTGAGCACTAACTGGCTTTTTTTTTTTTTTTTTTTAATGTAGGGTCTTGCTATAGCACAGGCTGACCTGGAATTCACTATGTAGTCTCAGAGTGGCCTTGAACTCATTGCAATCCTCCTACCTCTGCCTCAGTAACGGGATTAAAGGCATGTGCCACCACATCTTTTTTTTTTTTTAAACTTTTTATTAAAAACTTCCATAAATACAGACAATAATCCCCTCCCACGACCCCCATTTTCCTTCCTAAATCCCCCTCCATTGGACCCCTCTTCTTTACAATTAGACTCTTCTATTGTGATATTATAGGTTTTTTTCTTTTTCTTTTTTTTCTTCTTCCTTTTATGCAGGTCTTGTATAGGTAGACTGTAAGAGCCAAGGAAGGGGACGACGGCTTATAAGGCTGTCTCACAGGACACAAAGTGGCCTTGACATTTGCGACCTAAGTGGCTTTCTTCATTATGCAAGTGAGTTATGCAGCACTGGGGGGTGGGGGGGGCGGGGATCATTCAGTCTTAGACGTGGCCACTCCCAACTCGAGGGAAGAGGGTAGTCTGTCACCTGACCAAGCTGCCCTTAGTCAGGTGACAGGGGCTGAACGAATTTAAGCGGAAGACTCAGAAGGCCGGCGCTGGGGGCAGCAGCCCCGGGAGGAGAGTGCGGAGGAGACGGGTGAGTGGCAGGCGGTGGACATGCGGGACCAGGAGCTCCCGCAGCTGGCACATGTGGGCCTGGCACTGCCGCTGCTTCAGCTGCTGCTGGCGCTGCCCGCCCCGCCGCCCTGCGCTGCCCGCGGCCCCGCGCGCTACGACCCCACCTGGGACTCCCTGGACGCCCGCCCGCTGCCCGCCTGGTTCGACCAGGCCAAGTTTGGCATCTTTATCCACTGGGGCGTGTTTTCCGTGCCCAGCTTCGGGAGCGAATGGTTCTGGTGAGGAAATCCCCCCACCCCACAGTCCCCCGCCCGGGGACTGGGGTGTCTCGCATCCACGACCTCACCCACCCGGTGTGACCCCCCCCCTCTTCCCCCAGTGCTGTCCCCTTTGGTCAGTGTCACCTGTCACTGCTTTCTTGGGAGGGGGGTGGGGAGGCGGCGTTCGCACTTCCGGATGTGGAATGTGTTCTTTCTTGACTAAGTGTTTGTGATGGGTAAACACTGAACTTTTCTTGCTCAGTTCCCAGACAATGGCTTTTCAACTTGAGAGCTATGTTAAAGTGGGGGTGATCATGGCATGTATACCCTTGAATAACCAGAGATATTAATCAATTGGCCAGGAGTCATATCATGACCCTAATCTCAGACTAAATGCCCCATTGTTCTGCTCCCGCCTGCCCACTTCAACGGTCTGCCAGGAAGTATGCTCAGAACACACCCATGGGTATGTGAACGTCTGTTTGGACAGACGTGCCTCTTGCTTTTTGCATGGTTTGTAAAGGAGTCTCACCATGCTGCCCAAGTTGGTTTTGAACTCTTGGAATCATGTGATCCTTCCTAAAATATTGTATTTCTTTGCAAAGAGAGAAAGAGGGAGACAGAGAGAGGAAATAAATGGGTGACCAGGGCCTCTTGCCACTGCAAATGAACTCCAGATGCACGTGCCACTTTGTGCATCTGGCCTTACATGGGTGCTGGGGAAACAACTCCTGACTTTGCAAGAAAGCACCTTTAACTGCTGAACCATCTCCCTAGCCCTCATGTGATCCTTCTAAATGGCAGGTATTACAGACCTAGGCCACTACTCCTTTACTGGTTCCTGTTAAAATGTTACCACTGTGGCTCTAAGCACTTTTACACTGCTATATTGAAGCAAAACACAAAAAAATTGTACTTTAGGTCTTATTTTGAGGTCAATGTAAAAACGTGTGTGTTATACCTTGAAATGTAATGTGAAGTGCTCCTGATTGCTTCAAGATAGACGTTTTGGGCTCCCCTGGGAAGATGGCTCAGAGAAGGAAGTGTTTGCCATGGAAGTGTGAGTACCTGAACTTGGATCCCCAGAAGCTATCTAAAATTCCAGATGGGGGAACCTGTAATCCCAGTCAGGTAGGGTGAGAAGAGAGGCAGATACAGGACAATTACCCCGAAGCTTGTGGGCCAACCATTAGACTAGCTAACAAGACTCGGTCTCCAGCAAGGTGGGAGATAAGGATGGGCACTTGAACTGGCACTCATATGGCTGTACTCACATCGTGGCACACATATGCCTTAACTCACACACATGAACACACACATACCACATACACACATCATACACACACACACCCAAAAGATAGAATTTTTATCATATAAAGGTGCATGCATGTATGTATATATCTGTGCTCAGCATTCTGATTGTCAGCTTCTCATTGTAGCTCAATTGAAAACAGTAATAGGCCTGGGGAACTTCAATTCCCAGCACTTTGAAGGGAACAGGGGGTAAAAATGGCTCATGGATCAGTTATGAAACTTGTACGTTAAGGAACCAAACGCCCAAGTCAATAGAAGTGGTAATAATGGAGGCACATCGTCTCACCTAGAAAGAAGTGTAGAAGTTGTTATCACATGGATGGAATAGAAGCTCTTTCTGTGGACTTGGCCCTCTATAATCACATGATGGTAACCAGGCTTCATAAACTTGCACAAACTTCATTCAACCTCATCCGAACTGGAAGGGCCAGTTTTTCTCTTGATTATACAGGAAACCATCCCCAGGATCTCTCTAATCATCTTCCCCTCAAGGTCCACTGGCCAGCCAGGGTCTCATATCTATGTTATAGCTGTGATGGAAGCAGATAAAGGATGTTTGTGGCTCTGGGCCTGGCACATGCCATGCTTGTGGTATGTGATGTCTTTTTGTGAAGTCTTCTTGACCAGAAAAATCTTCTGTCCATCTTCGAGGATGCTGGCTGTAGAAATACTCCTGCAGGGCTGGGGAGATGGCTCAGCAGTTAAAAGCACTTGCCATCCTGTGTTCAATTCCCCACTATCCATATAAAGCCAGATGCACAAAGTGGCACATGTGTCTGGAGTTTGTTTGCAGTGGCACGAGGCCCTAGCATGCTCTTTCTCTCCCCCCATCTCTCTTTAAATAAATAAAAATATTTTAAAAAGAAATTCTCCTACAAAATGCTGGACACAATAGAGTTCACATCCGAGGTGGGAGAAGTCACTGCTGGGTGGAGTGCAGAGTTTTAGATGTGCTTTTCGGTGTGTAGCTTTGCTGAAGCAGTTTAGGCTCCACGTGCTAATGTTTAGAATGAATGACATCACGAGTCATCTTGAAGGTTGGGTCATGCGGGTCTTTATCGTTCCCATTTCCCGGGGTCATTGGCCACCGCTGATGTCCTGAGCGAGGGAGGGAGTAGTTGGGAGGGAAGCAGCAGGGTCCTGGAGCAGAGGGTGAGTGTGACGCTGAAGATGATGGGCAGTGAGCACCTGGGAGACCGGCTGATGAACAACACTCATTTATTAAGAAGGGGAGTGGGTTTATAAACACTTGGGGAAGGTTGAAACAGCACATACAGACTATATGGCAATCGGATGCATAGTTTATGGGCTGTTACCTAGGTGGCGGAAGAACTAGTAACTTCAAAGCTATGGGGGAAGGATAAGGGAAGGGGAAGGGCGGAAGAGGAGATTAATAGAAGGCTGTGACTTCAAAACTGGGGGGTGGGAAGGCTACGTGACTTCAGCCACATAAGGGTCTCTTGGGCAGCCTAGCCACAAGGTCAGGAACTGTGGGGGGCAAAGTCTGACTTACGGAATGGCCAGAGCCTTTTGGGGTCTGGGGGGAGGGCCTCTCCAGTTCTGCCCACTCTGGGCGATGACAGCTCACTACAACCTACAACGTAGGGAAGGCCAGTCACTGTTGCCAGGGACTCCTGACAGAGGGCCAGCTGCAACCCTACAGCTCAGGGTCCCTGGCCATGTCCAATAGTTCAGGCCAGCCTCCTCACAGGTCCAGCCCCATTACTAGCAAGGCCCAACAGGGTCACTTCATTACAATGACAACATCTTAATTTCACTGCTGCTTCTCTTTCTGTCCCCCTCTGAAACAGTCACCTTCTGATTGCTGAGAACAAATACCTGACCAGAAGTAGCTTATGGAAGAAAAGGGTTTATCTTGGCTACGTGTCCAGGGAAAATGTCACCATGGTGACAGGAAGCCCAGGTCACATCTTCACATCAGCAGAGAGGAAGTAGTGTATGTACTGGGCTGTGTTACCCCAGAGCTCACCCCTAGCAAGCCTCTGTCCCCTAGAGGCCTCATAACCTTCCCAAACTTGCCAAAGCTAGGGACAAAGTTTTCAAAAGTTGGGGAACATTTCAGTCAAACCATCATGCACCCCACTGTGTTTTCTCTTAATGAATATAGTAAATGTAGGTTATGTTTTAGGCATGTTGTCTCCTACCTTGAGACCTTATTTATTTATGCTACAAAACAACTTGGTATGCAAAAGCACACACTATATGTTGTGATTTCAAGTGAAGGATTGGGCTGGAGAGCTGGCTTAGCAGTTAAGGCACTTACCTGTGAAGCCCAAGGATGGAGGTTTGATTCCCCAGTACCCATGTAAGGCAGATGCACAAAGTAGCACATGTGTCTGGAATTTGTTTGCAGTGGCTGGAGGCCCTGGCATACTCATTCTCTCTTTCTCTCTCTAATAAATAAATAAATGAAAACAAAATATTTTAAAAAATAAGGTGAAAAATTAAGAGGAGTGTCCGGGTTGTCAGTAATGCTTTAGTTCCTGAGAGGACAGGATTCCACAAGGGGACAGATGAAAATGAGAGAGGAATTTTGGGTTACATAAGCTTTTCTTAAGGTATAGTCACACTGATGCAGATGTGAAAGAGAATCCAGAAATAATGAGTAAAAGGGAGATATTTCAGGGAGTGAGGCAGTGACCTTCCCATTGCTGGGGCAAACACCTGACCAGAAGCAGCTTATGGGAGGAAAGGGTTTCTTTCAGGCTTAGAAATTCCAGGGGAAGCTTCATCATGGCAGAAGAAGGTGGCTCACTTCATCAGCCATCCACGGCAGAGAGACAGCAAACAGCAAGAGCTCAAGATGGTTCTCTACACACCTTAGGACTGGATTCAAGATCTGCCCCAGTGATACCACCTCCAGCAGGGCTCTTTCTGCCAGAGACTTAAGTAGGAAGCTTAATCTTAACCAAAAACACCCAAGTTTGGGCTGGAGAGATGGCTTAGAGGTTAAGGCACTTGCCTGTGAAACCTAAGGACCCATGTTCAACTCTCCAGATCCCACATTAGCCAGATGCACAAAGGTGAGGCAAGTTCAAGGTCACATATGCCCACTAGGTGGCGCAAGCATCTGGAGTTTGATTGCAGTGACTGGGGCCCTGGCATGCCAATTCTCTGTGTGTGTGTCTCTCTCACTGTGTCTAAAATATAAATAAATAAACAAATAAATAAACAAATAAATAAATAAATAAATAAATAAATAAAATGCTCGAGGCGTATGAAGTAGTTTACATTCAAAACCACCACAGGGGAGCCAGGACAATTATTTCCAGTACCAATGTTTGGATTGTTCATATGCTATTTTCTCTTCTCCCATAGGTGGTACTGGCAAAAGGAACAGAGGCGAGAGTTTGTGGAATTTATGAAGAATAACTACCCCCCTGGCTTTAAATATGAAGATTTTGGACCGCTATTTACAGCAAAATTTTTTAATGCTAATCAGTGGGCAGGTATTCTTCAGGCCTCTGGTGCCAAATATGTTGTGTTAACTTCCAAACATCACGAAGGTAAGCGCAGCACGTGCATTCAAAGGATGGCCATGGCAAGGAATTATAAAGCCACAAGAAACTAAAGCAATGTCATTGCTATGAAGACAGATTTTTTTCTTAGGAGTGACTATAACGGGATTGACAGTTGCTTAAGGATTAAGGACCACATGTTCTACCTCAATAGTGAAACCTTAGGAATACCAAGAAACTGTACCCTCCAAAAGAACACAAGGAAAAGATGGTCACAATTCCTACTGGCACATTTAGTAATAATATTTGCAAAGGTTGCTTAAAGCTATCTGAAGTGGGATGGATATTACAGGTCAAAGTGTACAGTGGGGCCAGAGACATGGCTCAGTGGTTAAGGCACTTGCCTGAAAAGCCTAAAGACTGGAGTTCGATATCCCAGCCAGATACACAAGGTGGCACATGAGTCTGGGGTTCATTTGCAGCAGCTGGAGGCCCTGGCACACCTAATTTTTCTTCTGGGCATAGCTCACGCCTTTAATCCTAGCACTTGGGAGGCAGAGGTAGGAGGATTATTGTGAGTTCAAGGCCAGCCTGAGACTACATAGTGAATTCCAGGTCAGCTTGGGCTAGAGTGAGACCCTACCTTTAAAAACCAAAAAGAAAGAAAGAAAGAAAACATCATGGAGAGCCGGGCGTGGTGGCACACGCCTTTAATCCCAGCACTTGGGAGGCAGAGATAGGAAGATCGCCATGAGTTCGAGGCCACCCTGAGACTACATGGTGAATTCCAGGTCAGCCTGAGCTAGAGTGAGACCCTACCTCAAAAAAGCCAAAAAACAAACAACAACAATAACAGCAAAATAAAATCACAGAGATTATGCGTATGTCCTCTTGTCATTCCATATATGTCATTCCATACTGGGTGCATGTTTGACCAAGTTTTGAATGGTCAAATAGTAGAAATGGTGGATGCATCTCTAGCAATGAAAGCAAGATTGATTGCCTGAAGGGGAAAGGTTTTGGAATTGTAATGGTGCCCCTAGATATCAGAATGGTAGAAGAATATCTATCTAAAAAGTAGCATAGTCATCTTACCTGAATAGGAAAAGTTCTGCCATCACCAACTCTGGATCTATAAGTCCAGAGAAGCATTGAAAATTTTATTTCCTTTAATGCATGTTAGATGCCAAATCATTAGCTAGTTTCCTTTGCATGATTTTTACCTTGGATTTTTACACTTTTTTTTTTTTTCCTGGGAATGAGAAAGAAGTAGGAGAGATAGCTCAGCAGTTAAGGTGTCTGCCTGCAAAGCTTAATAACCTGAGTTTGATTCCCTGATTCACACATAAGGCCAGATGCACAAAGTGGCAGATGCATCTCGAGTCCATTTGTGGTGACTGGAGGACCTGGCACACCCATTCTCTCTGTCTCTCTCTGCTTGCAAATCAATCAATCAATCAATCAATCAAATCAATCAATAAGTAGTTTTAAAAAACACCTTAGCTCCACCTTGTTATGTTCTTCTTTACTTTTCCTATAACAGACTATGGAGATATTTCTTTTCTTTTTTTTTTTTTTTTTCGAGGTAGGGTTTCACTCTGGTCCAGGCTTACCTGGAATTAACTCTGTAGTCTCAGGGTGGCCTCAAACTCATGGTGATCCTCCTACCTCTGCCTCCCGAGTGCTGGGATTAAAGGCGTGCACCACCACGCCTGGCAATGGAGATATTTCTATGATAGCAGTTACTTGTAGAAGCATCTGACTTTTTTTTTTTTTTTTTTTTTTTTTTTGGGCATTTAACAGAAATGTAGTGAAGTAAAGGCAATGATGTTAACAAAGGTTTTCTGCTGTCTTTTTCCAGGCTTTCCCTTGTGGGGCTCCAAGTACTCCTGGAACTGGAATGCCGTAGATGAGGGGCCAAAAAGGGACATTGTTAAAGAACTTGAGGTGGCTGTTAGGAATGGAACTGACCTGCGTTTTGGACTGTACTATTCCCTTTTTGAATGGTTTCACCCACTCTTCCTCGAGGATGCAAGTAGTTCATTCCATGAGCAGAAATTTCCAGCATCTAAGACGTGGCCTGAGCTCTATGAGTTAGTGAACAAATACAAGCCTGAGGTTCTGTGGTCGGATGGAGACGGAGGGGCACCTGATCACTACTGGAACAGCACCGCCTTCCTAGCCTGGCTGTATAATGAAAGGTCTGTATGCTGGCAGACGCCGGGCTTGCCTCCGACACTCCTGATATGTGGATAGCATTTCAATTCCCATGCTTCTTGAAGTATTTCTTTTTAGGCTCGTTCATGGCATGGGGGGTGGGTGGGGAAACACCATAAACAATGCTCATTAGCTCTGTCAGTATTTACTCAGAATAATCAAAAGCCAACAAATCTAGAGGCATATATAATTGAATGATCTGATTTTGAAATGGACTAAATATCACAAGATCCAGGATATTAGCTTGATTTTGTAGTTCCTTTGTTTCATCTCTTACTCGGGTCTTCTGTAACGCCCACGCCGTTGCCTCTGATAATATCCTCCTGCTGCCTCTGGGTGCTTCTTTTTGTTCCTTCTCCTTCAAGTGGTCTTGGCCACTCTCAATTTCACCCTTGTTTGTCTCTTCCCTTCCTTCATCACCATCAACCCTGCCTCCTCTTCCTCGTCTTTCCTATTGCTTCCTGGCATGGTGCAGGCCTGTGAGCACATGGAGTCCTGGTGGAACACCTCATTAGGTTTGAGCTATGTGGGTTCTATTGGTATCTGTAGGGAGGAAACACTCGGAACTGTGCTATAAAGTCAGGCTGCCTTCTCTCTGTGACTGAACACACACACACACACACACACACACACACACACAAACACACACGCTGCTCTGATCTATGGAAACATAAGTGTCTGCAGGAGCTCCTTCCAAAGGAAATGACTGGGAACCATCTACTCTTACTTGTGAATCTAAACTATCCCCTGTAAAGGGGTTTACCTGAAGTCAAAGTCATGATAAGAAATGTTGGAGGTATATTTCACATGTCAACCATTGAATTTTTTTGGAATGTTTTCAGTGTTAAGTACAATTGTAAGAGAAAGGTTTGGATGTAAATCTATAAGGCTGTTTAGTCCTTGGAAGAGAAAATGTCTTGAATGCTGTTGACGTTCGTATCGCTGGGACAAAAGCAGCCTATGGAAGGGAGGCATTTGTTTCTGCTTCCTGTCTCAAGGGTGAGTCTCATTCTGGCCGGGAAAGCAGGACAGAGCAACGTCTGGACATCACATCTTGTCACCTCAGCTACTAGGCAGCAGCAAGAGTGAGCTAGCTTATAAATACCCAGTAGGGCTGGGATAATAAATCTCAAGGTCCACCTCTGGTTACACCCTCCTCCAGCAAGGCTCTACCTCCAAAATTGCCACCGTATGGGTACCATGTATTCAAAACACACGAGCCTGTGGGAAACATTTCATTCAAAATGCAACAAGTATAAACTCGGGTTTGGCTGCCATTCACAAAGCAGGAAGAGGAACTTCAAATAAAAGTGTAATACTACTCAATGCATGCTGGTAGCACACGGCACTGGGCTACCAGTTTTATGCCAATTGTTATTATTTTTTGTTATCATAATAGTAAGGAGATTCATTCTTGAGAGGAGTTGGATAATGTAGGGCTGGGAACTAGAAAGTGACAGAGCCAGGTCTCTAGTTACCACCAGTCTGTTTGGGCTCATACTGTATCATGGATGGTTATTTTTCAGGAAGAGGATTCAGGCAGATCTGTGTTCAGTAACATTTCCTTCCGTTTTAAAATTCCACTATTAAAAGAAATTTTCATTTCAGCCCAGTGCGAGACACGGTAGTGACCAATGACCGCTGGGGGGCCGGATCTATCTGCAAACATGGTGGCTACTATACCTGCAGTGACCGTTACAATCCAGGGCATCTTTTGCCCCATAAATGGGAAAACTGCATGACTATAGACAAGTCCTCCTGGGGCTACAGGCGGGAGGCTAACATCTGTGACTATCTTACCATCGAAGAATTGGTGAAGGTACATTAAAATGTTGGTGGCTATTGTCATATTCTTTTTTCTTGTCTTGCTTTTTTTTGAGGTAGGGTCTCACTCTAGCCCAGGCTGACCTGGAACTCACTTCGTAGTCTTATGCTGGTCTTATACTCACAGATCTTCTCCTACCTCTACCTGCCGAGTGCTAGGACTAAAGGCGTGTACCACTATGCCTGACTATTGTAATATTCTCTCTCTTTCTCTCTCTCTCTTTATTTTTTATTTTTGGTAATATTCTTTTTTTAAAATATTTTATTATTTATTTATTTATTTATTTGAGAGAGAGAGAGAGAGATACAGAAATAGGCAGGTAGAGAGAGAGAGAAAGAGAGAGAGAGAATGGGTGCACCAGGGCCTCCAGCCACTGTAAACGAACTCCAGATGCATGTACCCCCTTGTGCATATGGCTTACGTGGTTCCTGGAGAATCGAGCCTCAAACCGGGGTCCTTAGGCTTCATAGGCAAGCATTTAACTGCTAAGCCATCTCTCCAGCCCCAATTTTTGGTAATATTCTTAATAGTGAGGTAGTATGGGAATTATTTGTTATAATTGGGATAGAAACCCAGGCCATTATGTATAGTCTGTTTTTTTTTCCTTCCGTGTAATAAAAACATATGTATACACACAGACACAAACACACACACAGACACACACACACACACACACACACACACACAATGTATAAGCAAATGAGAGATGGATTTTTTTTTTAAAGAACTCTATTCTTTTTTTTTTTTTTTTAGCAACTTGTGCAAACAGTTGCATGTGGAGGAAATCTTTTGATGAATATTGGCCCCACACTAGATGGCATCATTTCTCCAATTTTTGAAGAGCGATTAAGGCAAATGGGCACCTGGCTGAGCGTCAATGGGGAAGCCATTTATGAAACGCATGCTTGGCGATCTCAGAATGACACTGTCACCCCAGATGTATGGTAAGTCTTTTCTGGTTACCAAGTATTGTTTGAAAGAGGAACGTATTTAAAATTACTCAGAACTCTCAAGAGAAGCCCGGGATAAGGAGAGGAATCAGATGCATGCTGCCCGTACGAGGGAATCAGATGATCGCTGTGTGTATGAAGCATTCTCCAACCTGACTCAAACACATTGGGGAGGAATGAAGAGGATCAGCTTGTTCTTGAACCTGGTTATCAAATTCTGCTTTAATGGTCTCCAGATATCTCTCAGTGGGGGGCAAATTTTAACTACGTTAGTCAATTTGTCAAATTCTGTAAGCCATTTAGATCCATGAACATGCTGAGTGGTCAATCTAAACCAGATTACTGCTTCTCATTTGAGTAGATGTTGACTTTGGCAGATACTGTATTCCATCAGATCAGAAACAGCCATGGGAGGGGAAGAAAGGACACTGAAACTAGCACGCTGAGGGTTCCGGGTAGAGTAGGAAGGACCAGGTACCGGACTCATTTGCAGAACTAGGATTTATTTCATGGCCAGAAGAGATACCTAACATCATAGAAAGGAAATGCAAACAAAATACAAATAACAACCACAATGAAGCACTGGGAGGCAGAGGTAGGAGGATTTGCTGTTGTTCCAAGGACAGCCTGAGACTACCCAGTGAATTCCAGGTCAGCCTGGGCTACAGCAAGACCCTTGAGGGGAAAAAAACCAACCAACCAACCAAATAAAAAACTACAGTAAGATACCACCTCACACACAATTAATGGCTATTATTTTTTTTTAAAGAGTAGGGGCTAGAGAGATGGATCAGCAGTTTAGGCATTTGCTTGCAAAGCCTAAAGGCCCAGGTTTAATTCCCAAGTACTCACATAAAGCCAGATGCACAGTAGCACATGCGTCTGGAATTTGTTTGCACTGGCAGGAGGCCCCTTCTCTCTCTCTGTCCTTGCAAATAAACAAATAAAAGTATTTTTGATAATGTTGAAGAAATTGGACCCTTTGTTTAGTTAGCATAGAATTATATAGTGGTACCGCTGCTGTGACAAACCTTGTGGCAGCTACTCAGAACATTAAAAATAGTAAAGATGGCTTAGCATTTAAGTGCTTGTCTGCAAAGCCAAAGGACCTATGCTCCACTCCCTAGGACCCATGTAAGCCAGATGGACAGGGTGGCACTTGCACCTAGAGTTCATTTTTAGCCGCTGGAGGCCCTGGTGCACCCATTCTATCTCTCTATCTTCCTGTTTCTAATAAGTAAATAAACATAAAATATTAAAAACCAGAATTACTCTACCACCCAGTAATTCTATTTCTGCATATATACTCAAAATAATAAAATTAAGGGCCCCCAAAGCTATTTATATACCCATAGCAGAATTATATTCACAACAGCTAAAATGTGAAAGCAACTCAAGTCTTTTATGTCTTATTTATTTTTAGAGAGAGAGAGAGAAAGAGAGAGAGAGAGAGAGACAGAAGAGAGGTAGAGAATAGGTATGCCAGAGCCTCAGTCATTGCAATCAAACTCCAGATGCTAGTGCCACCTAGTGGGCATGCGTGATCTTATGCATCTGGCTAATGTGGGCTCTGGAGAGTTGAACATGGGCCCTTAGGCTTCGCAGGCAAGTGCTTTAACTGCTAAGTGATCTTTCCAGCCCACAATCCATGTCTTGATGGATGGATAAGTGAAAGGTTGTATGTATACATGTTGTGGCATGTGCACATGATTCAGCCTTGAAAAGGAAGGAAACTCAGATATGTGCTACAACACAGATAAACTTTTAGGAAATTACGTGAAGTGAAATGATCCATTCACACACACACACACAAACCAGATACTACATTTATTTATATGAAGTACCTAGAGTGGTCAAATTCATAGAGAAAAAGCTTTTTACTTGGATTTTTGTTTTGTTTTGTTTTTTGAGGTAGGGGCTCACTATAGTCCAGGTGACCCTGGGATTCACTATGTAGTCTCAGGGTGGCCTCGAACTCGTGGTGATCCTCCTACCTCTGTCTCCCAAGTGCTGGAATTAAAGGAGTCCGCCATCACTGGCTTTACTTGGTATTTCCAACTTCTTGCCCCAGTCTTTCCCTTGAGCTCACGTGGGTCAAGCTTCATCCACTACAAAATCACTCTCCCCCAGGCCCGCAGTGACCCATGACCTCTACCTTGCAGACCCGGGGCCTCGTTCCCAGTTCTCCTTTTCTGAACTTTCCAGCAGCATTTGCTTCAGGCGATCACAGTAGGCTGTTCCTTCTAAGTCTCCTTCGAGAATCCTATTTCATTTTTCCCAACCTCAAAATCATGGAGTGTCCTTGGGTTTCTAATTCCCTGTATGTATCTTAATCCCTCAGGTGACTTCATCCATGGTCGTGGCTTGAGACGTCACGTGAATCACTTCTCTGCATGGGTTTTTCTGGTGCAAACCTCTTTCCAAACTCCAGCCTCACACATTCACTTCTACTCAGCATGTGCTGGTTGCTGGGTCAAAACCTTTGAAGGCCTTAACTTGCCTGTCTTGTACATCCACAATCCGGCCATCATCCTATACCAACATCTTGATATCTGAAATGTATCTAGACTTTTTCCACCTCTCATCCTGCTGGACTGGACTCCACTGTCTCATTCCTGCACTATTCCCATAGCTTCTTCACTGATGCTGTTCCTACCCCTTTAATTTTATTTTTTATTTCTTTATTATTTGTGTGTGTGAGAGAGGGAAAGAGGCAGGAAGAAAGAGAGAGAATGGGGGCTGGAGAGATGGCTTAGTGGTTAAGGTGTATGTTTGCGAAGACTAAGGACCCAGGTTCGCTTCTCCAGGTCCCATGTAAGCCAGATGCGCATGGTAGTGCATGCGTCTGGAGTTCGTTTGCAGTGGGTGGAGGCCCCGGTGTGCCCATTCTCACTCTATCTCTTTCTCTCCCTTTCTGTATCTCAAATAAATAAGTAAAATAGATAAGGGGAGAGAATGGGTGCCTCTAGTTACAGCAAACAAACTCCAGATGCATGTACCACCTTGTGCATCTGGCTTACATGGGACCTGGGGAATTAACCTGCATTTCTTGGCTTTGCAGGCAAGCACCTTAACCACTAAGCCATCTCTCCAGCCCTCCTCTTGCCCTTTACCTATTATTTATCTACCCATCATCTATCTATCTATCTATCTATCTATCTATCTATCTATCTATCTGAAACATTTATCTATCATCTGAGTCAGAGTTTTTTTATATAGCTGGCATCAAACCTTCGATTCCCCTACCTTGGCTTCCCAAGAACAGAGAGGATAGGTATGTGGTATCATGGCCAGCTCAGAGTAATCTTCTAAATAATGCTACTCCCGTGCTCAAATTCTCCCAAAGCTTCTAGTCGCAGGACAGAAAGCAAGCTTTACAGAGCTGCCCATGGCTGCACGAGATCTGCTCATGGCTGTCTGTGACCTTGCATGCTTGTCACCTGGCTCCCTTCTCCTTGAGCTACATCCCTCCTAGCTGGACACACCTTGGCTCTGTGTTTGACCTTCTTGTCCTGGAAGGCTTTCTGCACATGCTCACCTGAACTCTCTGTTCTTCAGGTCCTGGGGCTGTCTTCTCAGAGATTTTCCCTGGTGAATCAACTTAGTATCATACCCATGCTGAGCAGGCTTTATCCTCCTTAGCTGGCTTCAGCTTTCTCCATGGAGTTTGATCATGACCTGACATGTATTGATTTGCTCATTCGAATTTCTCCACTATTATGTGCCCTGTATGAGGATGGGGGCTTATCCCATGCCATATCATTAGTCTGAAAATGATGAGTGAGGACTAGTAACACACCTTCATGAATGTTGTTGAAAACCTGGTGGATCAAATGAATGGTTGTCATTGCCCAGGGTGTATTCCCTTTGTTCACATTAGTCCATGAGTCTCAGATTAAATGTCACTTCTTGGTGAGGAATCCTCTGATGGTCCACTGTAAAATGATCCCTTTAGTACATGGTGACAGTTTTCTTTTCGTTCGTATGTGATCCAAATGGTGAGTTCCTAACACCGAGCTCAGTATCAGATGAGAATTGGCAGGTAGAAAGCCATGTCACCCTGGAGGTCTTCCCACTTCCCTGACTCCCACAGACTGTCTCTAGTTCCACCATGGTAGTCAGAATAGGAATACTAGCTTGAGAAAATCCTTTTCTCTCAAGAACTTCTTTTTGGCTGGTGTGATGGCTAATATATGTAATGCCAACACTTGGGAGGCTGAGGCAAGAGGACTGCCATATGTTCAAGGCCAGCTTGAGATGCAGAGCAAGACCTTATCTCAAAAACAGTTCCTTTTAATAGGGGAGGGGTGGAGAAGGGAGGTATTTTGTATACACCACAGGCGGAGGTGAGCTTTCCTTTCATTTTGTCAATGGAGAGGTTGGTGAACATTTACAACATGAAAGTGTTTCTGTAAAATAATTCCAGGCCTGATCTGTAAGTAAGGAGAAATGTGGGATTTCACTTATCAGTATGCTATTTGTTTTTTTTTTTTTCTAACCAGGTACACTTCTAAGCCTAAGGAGAAATTAGTCTATGCCACTTTTCTTAAATGGCCCATGTCTGGAAAGCTGCTTCTTGGAGAACCCAAAGCTAACCTGGGGGCAACAGAGGTAAGGTGGAATTTTAGGGCTGGAGTGGTTAAGACACTTGCCTGCGATGTCTAAGGTTCAACTCCCCAGAACCTAGACACATGCTTACAAGGTGACACAGGCTGACAAGGTGATGCATGCACACAAGGTGACACATGTACACAAGGTGGTGTATGATTCTGGAGTTTGATTGCAGTGGCTAGAAGCCCTGGTGTGCCAATTTTCTCTCTCTCTCTCTCTCATTAAAAAAAAAAAAAGATGGAATTTTATCTGTATTGTTCCATTACATTGCTTGTTCCTGAAGAGAACATAACATGTTTTAACTTCAAGGGGAAACTTCCACGTGTTCCTCTAATATGTAACAGGAGTAACGCTACATTAGCTTCAGCAGTGCAATGATAACAACTGTTTGGCCAAAACTTTAAAAAAATTTTTCTTTAAGAAAACCAAACTGTAACATAAAGTAACTTCATGCATCTCAGGGTTGGATAGATTCTGTTTTTCCCAGTTTTCTAAGCTGTTCCAGTTCTCTGCATGCCCCTCAAGGGAGACTTTTCATAAAACTGCAAGTAATTCACTGACATCCTACACCTAGAACACGTCTGAGTGAACGTAAGATGTCATCACCCTACTGTGAGAACCGCGGTGACGAGCTGGTCTGGCATTGGGTTGTCCAATAGATCTTACGGCTTTTTCTTTGATAAGTTAATGTTCCCTTTGGACATGATTTCAGCATGATTTTCTACTGTTCGTTTATTATTTATATATTTATTTAAGAGAGGGGGAGAGAGAGAAGAGACAAGACAGTGAATGGGTGCGCCAGGGTCTTGTCTCTACAAGCGAACTGCAGACCCATGCACCACTGTGCATCTGGCTTTACATGGTTATGGGGGAATTGAACTTGGGCTATCAGGCTCTGCAAGCAAGGAGGCTAAGTCCTCCACTGTTTATGTCTAATGTTTGTTTTTGGTCAGGCAGAAAGAAGATGAGTTCAAACCTAATGTTAGATAGAGTAAGCTTCCAAGGTGGATGGGACATTGACTATGTCTTTTTAATCTGTGATCTCTTTGGTACCAACACAGTCATTCAGGGGCATGGATTTTATTTTCATATCGGTCTGCCTGATATAGTTTTATGGTTCAAATAACCCTACATGGTGTATAGAACTTCTTATTTAAACTCAACGTGGTATGGTCAAGACTAAGGCTACAAAACAGTTACGGCAATCACTGGTTGAGTGTGTTATGGTCAGTAGAGGCTATTGGCAAAGGTGATAGTAGCGACGGCGAGGAAGGAGAAGGGATCCTTTCTCCAAACATTGTGTGAGAACTGGGCAGGCCTCAGTCATTTTTCTATCCCTCATCCTGTCATCATTTTCTCCACTCAGCACTCCATTCAATCTTTACGGTTCTCCTATTTCAGTCTCTGTACACTTTTCTTTTCCTCTTGAGAGTAACACAAGAGAAATTAAATTGAATTAAAGGTGAAAAAATGAATCCCCGTCTACAGTACTATTTTAGAAACACCCATAACTCCTTCCCTTGAGAAAGTGGGTGAGTCAAAGTGATATGCATGGAGAATTTGTATGTTTGTTTGTGATTCCAGGTAAAACTACTGGGCCATGGACAGCCACTGACCTGGGCACTTTCAAAGCCAACTGGCATTATGGTACAGCTGCCACCTCTGACGCTCCATCAGCTGCCCTGTGAATGGGGCTGGAGTCTCACGCTCACTAACGTGACATAGCATGCAGCCAAGAGGCCCACGCTGCAGTTTACTCCAATACCACGAAGTGCCAGGTTTCTATAATTGTTGCACAGGGAGAAAACAATGTACATTGATCAATACAAAGAATGAGGCAATGTAGCCCTCTTGCCATTTCTCCCTAAATTCTTTCCTAAAGTACTCCTAAAGTGTTACCATTTTAACTTCGCAAAGCACATCTCTCTGAAGTCTCTTCCCATTGAATTCCTTTCCAGCTGTGAACCACAGGTGGAAATTTACCTTAGAGCAGTTTGCATCTGGTGGTGCTCTGAACTGAATTCTCCCCACACCCATGTTCCCTAACACCTCATGTTTGGAAACAGAGGTAATTCAGGTTAAAGCAAGCCATAAGTGCAGGGCCCTCAAACAAATAGGATTGGGGACCTTGTAAGGGAGAGATACTCCAGCAATGTAAGAACACAGAGGAAGGCCACGGCAAAGAGAGCGAGAGGGTGGCCCTCAGCAAGCCAAAGGGAGAGGTGCAGAAGAAACAAAATCTCTCGACATTTTGATTTTGGACTCTGTGGCCGCAGATACGTGAGAAAAATAATTCCCCTTGTTGAATCGACCATGGTGTACAAGGTTTCTTCTCCCTCCTCTGTCTCGTATACAACACAGGTATTTTCTAATAAATTTGGCCTGGTATGTATTTCCAATGCACCTAGTAATTGCCTTCGTTGTTCCTCTTGTTTCTAAAATTGAGGATCTGACTTTTGTTGTTTTATTGTTTGGGTTTTTGTTGTGACAAGACACCTGATCAAAGTTAAGAGCTGTGACTGAGGCAAATTCAAGTCCTGTCAGCATGGTGGTGTTCTTTGATGTACACACCACCCGTCAAGATGGTGTCTGAGCTGTTGACCAAGAATGTTTCAGTAGGGTCCAGAAGGAGCGCCTTCCACCGGGACATAAAAGATTGCTTGATTCAGAGTGGAGAATTTGTTAACAGAGATGGTCCTGGAGCTACCAGTATTCTACGAGGGTTCATTTACAGATGAAAAATTCAAACTGAGTTCCCAGCCTGCTTTCCATGAAGAACAGTGGTCCAGTACAGATGACCCATCTGTCCTCTCACCTGTAAACACTTGTCTAGTGACAAGAATGTTTGAGAATATGTTCCCACGGGCCCCAACAATGAGCCCAACTGCCCGTGATGGTCTCACTGTATGGGGAGATGTCATTCAGACCAAGACAGACTCGGGTCTTCCCTTGCTCGGGGTGACTTCTTCAGTTAGATAAGATGGTCTGGCCCTGTGTTTGCTTCCCTGCCTGCTGTAGCCTCGTCTGGTCAAGAAACCCTGGGAGGATTGCATGTTTAAATTGTGAGTTGTAAATAAAGATTCTTGGTGGGGGGAAAAGAAAGAAAAACACTGACAAAAGCAACTTGAGTAATCTCTTTTGGCTCGTGGTTCAAGGATACAGTCCATTATGGTGGGGAAGGTATGGTGGCAGAAAATGTAGTAACGATAACTGATAATCAGACCCTTCATTACTGAATTAGTACAAGTTTTTCTCTTCCAACCAATTAATCCTTTTCCCAGAGTTACTAAAAGGCACAACATTGTGTTGCTTCAGTTTCAGTAGTTTATGATTTACTTTAAAAAATATTTATTTAAAGCTGGAGAGATGGCGTAGCAGTTAAGGCACTTGCCTGCAAAACCAAAGGACCAGGTTCAAATCTCCAGGACCCATGTAAGCTAGATGCACAAGGTGGCACATGAGTCTCAAGTTTGCAGTGGCTGGAGGCCCTGACGTGCCCAATTTTCTCTCTAGCTGCCCTTTTCTCTCCCTCTCAAATAAATAAATAAAAATTAAAAAAATATTTATTTACACATTTGGTGCATCTGGGCCTCTTGCCACTGCAAGCAAATGCCAGATACATGTACCATTTTTGTGTGTCTGGCTTTACATAGGTACTAGGGAATCAAACCCAGGCCAACAGGCTTTGCAAGAAAGCACCTTTAACTGCTGAGCCATCTCTTCAGCCTTTGACTTACTCTTCATGTCTAAATATTGAAGGCACACCAAACTAGATTATTGGATTGGACAATAGAGGCAGATATTGATATTGATCTTACATATGACTATCACTAATCAGATTAAAAAATATTTATTTATTTTCCAGCAGAGAGATAGAAGAGAGGCAAACAGAGAGAGAATTGGGCACTAATCAGATTTTTACATTTTTATGAGTGTCATAGTGAAGCAACCCAAGTATTCTAAATGGTCAGTCTATTCAAATAAATATGAATTAGGGACTGGGGAGATGGCTCAGCAGTTAATGGTGCTTACTTGCAAATAAATATAAATTAGGGCAAAATTTCATTTTATTTAACATTAAAAAAACCCTGGCTAGATAATCTTCCTGCCTAATATCCCATTTTCTCTAATAAATAAATTTTAAAAAATTAAAAATATGAAAAAAAATATGATGGAGAGCAATTGAGGACATCTGAAACTAACTTCTGGCCTCCACACACATACACATGTACACACACAACTTCATACAAACATACATATGAAAAAAAAAAATCTCAGCCACCTCACTAGATTAGCCGATGTCCATGATCATGACCTTGCTGCAGCACTGACACACACACACCCTGCACTTCGTTCCCATTTGCTGCAGCACAGACGTCCCAAAGCTTAGTTGAGTTCTGTGACTGCAGTGGGTGAGGTAACGTTCCCTCACAAGTCAGGTCCACATGGAACCTCTGGAATGTGATCTCAGAAACTGTCATTCCTAATGGAGTTAAGTACTGAGACACACTCATATTGGATAGTGATGGGCCCCGAATTCACTGAGTGTCCTCAGAGAAGAACAGACACACACAATCAGTTATGTTGCTACAAGTCAGGGATGCCTGGTGGTGCCAGAATCTGGAAGACGTGGGGGTGGGGGAAAGGACAGAAGGATCTTCCCCAGAGCTTCGGAGGGAGTAAAGTCCTGCTGACAACTTGAGTTTTGGATTTCTAGCCACTAGAAGGAAGAGAAATTAAGTTCCCAATGTTTTAAGCCACCCAGTTAATAATTATTTATGACAACAGGAAATAGGAATTACCAGACTGATGAAGTCAACTGAACATGATTCTCATGGTATATAAGCCGATGCCTGAGTGTGAAGAGCTGGTCTCCAACACAGGTTAAGTTGAACACTGGAAACACTAAATAAAGTGTGTTGTTCAGCCAGGCATGGTGGCGCATGCCTTTAATCCCAGCACTTGGGAGGCAGGAGAAGGAGGACTGCCATGAGTTCAAGGCCAAAAAAGTTTTTTTTTTTTTTTAAAACATAATGCCCTCCCCCCCCATTGGTTATGTGTGGTTAAAAAAGTACTAACAGACTGAGGAGTTATAATGAACATCTAAATGAATTCTGTGCCTCTGATTCACACTACCCATGTAATGAAATACACGTTTATACAAACAAGAAAGACTTACAGTGTTAGAATCTATGTGACCCCTCTACCAGCCACATTCAGCTTTTTAGATGCCCACTGGAAAATTAGAAAAGGCCTGTCTATGGGAGGTCACTGGCAAGTAATATAAGCTGAAATGTCTAAGTGAGCAGGGGGTAGTTAGGGTGACTGGACCCCTGATGTTGAAAAGTGCAGGAAAGTTTGCACTTGCTAGAAATCAAAGATGATCTGATTTATTTCTTGCCTAGTTCCCCAGACCTGTTTTTCCACAAACAGCTAGGAACCCTCCTAGGAGGGAGGTCTTTCATAGGATTTAAATAATTGTGGTTGGTCAAGTTCAGCCCCTGGAACTTGGTGCCCAAGCTAACCTCTTGCTGAGACAGGCCTTAGTCATAACCAACAAGCTGGTCCTCTGGTTCACCTGAGCCAGAAGACAGCTCACCACCATAAGGTTATAAATACCTTTGCAAGGGGAGGGCAGGTTCTCTGACCACTTGGGAACTTCCAGATATGGATGAGTTTTTCCCTCACCTGGGCCCGGACTGCCTTGGCCCAGGCCCAGGCTCACCAAGGACAGCCCCCAGCCTTTACTCTCCATATGGGCTCCTTTATCCCCTCTAGCTCCCCACATGGCAAGAGCTCCTTGAACTGCCTTTTCTCTTTCCATGCTTTTTTCCCAGGCCCTCCACGTGGGATCTCTAGCCACCTGGATGCCTTTCCTTGGCTCTATATGTCCCTCCATAAATATAATAATTTAATAATTATCCTTATCACTCTTTTTTTATTCAATCCTTTGATTAAAAATTAGAAGTAAGCCAGACATGGTGGCTCATGCCTTTAGTCCCAGCACTTGGGAGGCAGAGGTAGGAAGATTGCTGTGAGTTTGAGGCCACTCTGAAACTACAGAGCGCATTCCAGGTAGTCTGGTTTGGGGTGCAAGGACTTTCCTGGATCCTTAGCACCCCATTACATAAGGACATGTATGTATTTATGATAACCTGTTTTAAATCCCCCTTGAAGTTAATCAGACTGAGAGTCTCAGACAAGGGAGCTCCAATATTATTAGAGGCAAATTAGAAGCACTGATTGCCAACCAGTTAAGCCAGAGGCTTCTCTCACCTTGCCATCCCTGCAGGTGATTCCAGGGGATCACTTTCAGCTGATCACATTTTCTCCTGTTCAATATCGAATTTTCCCTGAATGAACTGGGTACATACTACATGCCCTGTCACACACACATATGCTCTAATTTCCCAAAATTCAATTTGTTCCTTCATTCAGTTAGAAAGGACGAGAGCACTGTATTCTGTCAAATCTTGAAAAGAAGCGCATGCCCCAGTCCCCCTCGTACCTCAGCATGGTTGGCACTAAGCACAGCCAGACTTGAAAGTCCTTCAGAGTTCCTTTCTACCTTCTCCTTTTTAGTGATATGTCAAGTTGGACATAAAAAATGATATTACTGAAAATAATCCATTACTGAAAATATCCCTAATGCATTGGTGATGCATGATTTATTGATTTCTGCCCTTTGAAATACAGATCTGCTCAGGACAATGAATTATTTACCTTTGCCCTAAAACCAAGTTAAAGAAGCACTGGCCTAGGGACTGGCATGCCCTCTCTTTTCCAAAACAGCAGAAGTGCTCAGGGACAAATAAATAATGGCTGAAAAGTATCAACTCAACAGAACTATATTGTATTAAAATAGTTTATTGCAACAAGAGATTTATTGTTCTCAAAATCAATACAAAGTACGGTATTAAAATTATTTACATACGAATGAATAAAGTGAGTAAACAGCATCAAAAGTGACTTCAGCCCGCAAATCAATTTACAACTTTCTCAAGCTTGTTAACAAAGCTCTAGGAAATACTGAAAAGAAACAGGGAAGAGAAAAATAGCAAACGTTTTAAAATTCACTGATTTCTAGAAGAAAAGTCCTTCAGCAAGGTGTATTTGAGACAAATAATTTATTCCTTCAAAAGGCAACCGGAGGAAAGTTACCAGAGACCAGGAAACGTCATGATTAGTTAACAGCGCATTTTTCAAAGTTCATGTATCAGAGATCTATTTCTCAAACAGATCTCCCTCATTATTAACATCCAAGTATACTGCATTTCATATTATATGTATAAAAATATCTACATCAGGTTTAGTCATTTTGGTTCAAATATCCATAGTATAACAAACTACAAACAACTCTGGGATCTGGGCTGCATGGACTATGATTTAGATATGCCTGCAAACAATGGTCTGTTGATAAGATTAAAAACATGTATGGAGATGCCAAAAAAATCTACTTCATTCTGAAATGAAGACTTTGTTTAAGAATGTATTTTATTAGGCATTTCACTCTGGGTGTAGATAGTCATTCAGTGCTCTAAATGCCAGTGAGTCCCACTGCAGGTTCTCCCAAGGAAAAGTCATTTCTCCAGTTGCTGAGGGGTGCTAAAAGCCTCGTACACATTAGCAGCAAAGTCCTTCACTTGCTCCATCATCAACAGATCCTAGCGGAGATGACAAAGTGACATTACAGTTTGGAAAAAAATAGGTAGTAGGAATTCATATCTATAATCAAACAGTGAATTTGCCTCTCAGTTTTGTGGTAGATAAGAACAAGAAAAGACTAGCTTCTTCTGATTTTCTAGAAGATCTTATATATGACTTCTGTCTTTTTAAAAAAAATTGACAAGGAGAGAGAGAGAGAGAGAGATATGGGTGTGCCAGAGCCTCCAGCCACTGCAAACAAATTCCAGATGTGTGTGCCCCATGTGCATTTGGCTAACATGGGTCCTGGGGAATCGAACCTGGGTCCTTTGGCTTTGCAGGCAAATGCCTTAACCGCTAAGCCATGCCTCCAGCCCTTTGTATCTTTGTAGTATGCACATGTTTTGCATGTACACATACACAAACCATACATAAACAAACTTTACAGCACAGGTTCTTAACCTCCCTCAAGGTACTGTAATTGTCTTCATTAACCTCTAACTGAAATCTAGCATTTCTCTAAATATGAACACAGTATTAAATAGGATGTGTGACTGTGTCTTCAATATAAGCCATAAGACATTTCTACATCATGTGACAGCTGTGGACACTATCAGAACTCCCATCCCATCTTGTAATTTAATATACTAAGAAGCAATCTGCTACACTGTAAATGTGATTCTCAATGTATTTTGAAAACTTTAACATGTTTCTCTTTAAAGATTACATGCAGAGAACTTAAGGAAGGACAGTTTTTCTATCTAAACTTGTTGGAGCTGCTTTTGCGCTACTGTAAGTGTCTCTCAAACAGCCATATGCTATTGCTTCTTGTAAGTACCAAAATCACAGTCCTCAAATGTTTCAAGGTTGCTCCCCTCCCCCAAGATACAGTCTTGCTCTAGCTCAGGCTGACCTGGAATTCACTATGTAGTCTCAGGCTGGCCTTGAACTCCCAGCATTTATCCTACCTCTGCCTCCCAAGTGCTGGGATTAAAAGGCGTGCGCCACCACGCTCAGTTGTTTCAGTTTGTTTTGTGAGACAAGATCTTTCTAGACTGGCCTTGAACTGGAAATCCTTCTGCTTCAGTCAAAAGTATTGGGATTATAGATGTGTGTCACCATACTTGGCCAATGTTTGAAATTATTTTGAATTATAAATAAAACCATATAAACGAAAGAACATTTTCATAACTAAAACCAAATATAATAGCTGGACACAGTGACAGAGAACTAACATTTCAGCTAATCTGAGGAACAAGGATCGTAAACCTGAGGTCAGCTGGTTAGATGGGATCTAAACTAGACAAAACAAACACACCTTGCTAAACACAGCTGATGGTTGCTAAGTCATTGCCCTAAAGTGAACATGAAAGTGTTACCTATCACACTTCTAGACATTCAACCTGCTTCTTACACCTGACTTGCCAGACACGAGAGATGCCTGCATTAGTGGAGGACACACACCACTGATACCCAGGGGAGGCTCAAAGCTCCTGACTCTGAAGCCACTGGCCTCAATGACAGTCTCCTCCTCAGGACAAATGGTTGGTCAGCTCCTCTGTGGGGAAGAAGGATGGCAATGAGGATGAAGAAGACAGTGAAGGAAACAGGAATGTAACAGATGGGAAAGGAGGAGGCACAATTCCTTTACACCCTTCACCTTCCCATGGGCACAGCATCTACCACGGATGTTACACTCCACTGTCTCAGGCACGTGACCCTAAGAAGATGCCATCTTTACTTTTAGGCCCTAAAGTTTCTTCTTACTGTCTATTATTATAGCAGTTTGTCACTAAGGAATGCTGCAAACAACATGAAAAAAACAAAACAAAACTTAAAAGTTCCTATGTTTGGAAATAACTGAAAAAATTCAGATTTAAAGTTAACCTTTTAACCAAATTAGTTTTCCTCAATGCATTCCAAAGAAAAAAAGATGGAGTTGTGAGTAGTCTAGTGAAAAGCTTAAATAGCTCATTGTTCCTGAGGCTTTTAGTAAGCAAATTATTGATGCCCTGTTAATACTATATTGATCAATTATTAAAATGCTTCACTTTTCCACAAAAGTTTTCAGTTTCCTTCAAACTAAGAAACTGGACCATTAATACAAAACATAATATCACATAAATTCAAATTCATTGGACTCTAGGATATATCTGAGCTTAAAGTGTGAACCACAGGTGTTGGACTACAACCTGGGAAAGGTATTTCCAACCCTATAAATTTACCCTTAAGCTCTACCCATGCTCTAAATGTAGTTCCAAGTTTTTAAAAAACGTTTAGAGAGACTTTATTATAAAGAGAAGTAAAGCGAAGGCAGTACAGAGAGCTCTTGTCATGAGGGAGGCAGGAGTGGGTAGAGAGCCCTAGCAGGGAATATAATATTATGTTGGTAAACATGAAGAGCATTGTCCTCAGTGGCTCTGCCAGGCTCCTTACCTGAACGAAATGACTGGGTGTTTCACTGCAAACTGAGTGGATCTGTCCATTTACTATTGGAATTATCTTTGCTAATGGCAAGCTGACACTGGAAAGACTGAAAGAAAAAAAAAGGATCAGATTTCTTTATTTTCAGAAATTAGCTCATGGGGACCTAACATTTTAATTACAAAAAGTATACACAATCATTTAATAATACAGAAAGATTTAATAGAAAATCCAATCATAATTCTAGAAATGACCATCTAGAAATGACAACTGTAATTGACTTCATGTAGAATTACTTTTGGTAATTTCATACGTATTTATGTCTTTTTTTTTCCTTTTGGTTTTCAGAGATAGGTCTTGCTCTAGAATTCAGGCTGCTAGAATCCACTCTATAGTCTCAGGCTGGCCTCAAACTCAGGGTGATCCTTCTACTTCTGCCTCCCAAAGGCTGGGATTAAAGGTGTGTGCCACCACATCAGCCTATGATTTTTTTAAAAGATTTCATTTTTATTTATTTATTAGAGACAGAGAGGGGGAAAGAGAGAGAGGAAGAGTGAGAATGGGCGCGCCAGAGTCTCAAGCCACTGTAAACGAACTCCAGAAGCATGCGCCCCCTTGTGCATCTGGCTTATGTGGGACCTGGAGAATTGAACTGAGGTCCTTAGGCTTTGCAGGCATGTGCCTTAACTGCTAAGCAATCTCTCCAGCCCTGGTTTTGTTTTTATTTTAACTGAAAAGTCTAACTCCCTAAGTATATACCCTTCTTATTTTAAAAAAATTAATTTATTTACTTAGAGACAGAGAGAAATAAACAGATGCAGAGAGACAGAATGAGCATGCCAGAGCCTCTAGCCACTGCAAACAAACTCCAGACACATGTGCCACCATGTGCATCTGGCTTATGTGGGTCCTGGGGAGTTGAACCCAGGTCCTTTAGCTTTGCAGGCAAGCAGCTTAACTGCTAAACCATCTCTTCAGCCCCCACCTTGGTATTTTTATTACGAACCCTTTTCCATATTTTAAGAATGCTAACCATTTTTATAATGTTTCTGAATTTTTTCTTGAGGTAGGGTTTTGCAGACCTTACCTCCAAAAAAAAAAAAAAAAAAAAAAAAAAAAAAAAGCTGGACATGGTGGCACATACCTTTAATCCAGCACTCGGGAGGCAGAGGTAGGAGGATCACTGTGAGTTCAAAGCCACCCTGAGATTACGCAGTGAATTCCATGTCAGCCTGAGCTAGAGTGAGACTCTACCTTGAAAAACCAAAAAATAATAAAAATTGGAATTTGGCCTCATGAAAGGGTTTTCACAACTTAACTTTAAAATACTATCAATAAGGCTCTAAAATTTATTACCTAAATTTCTTTTTATCTGGAACTAAAAAACCAAACACATTCAAAGCATCACTTCTGAAGAGCGTGTGTTAGTATTACGCCGTATTTACATGTTGTCTTACCTATTTATAGAGTTTCCTTGTTGCAGGTCCTGTTCAGTAGGTCGAAAGAATTCAGCCATGTTGTCTAGAAGTCTACTGAAACCTCTGTTTAAACAGGTGTTCAAAACAGTGCTGAAGTCTGGACTAGATGAAATAGGAAGTATATTACTTTTTAGATTCCCAATGGAAAAAGGAAATAAATACAGTAAATATGGGCTTACCTTTGAGAATCACCAACATTTCTAGTTACAATACAGTTTTATAGTGTGAAACACTGTACATACTTAACATGGAGCCAATTTTTCAAAATTAAACACAAGAAAAACACAAGGAAGAGTTATTAACTTTTGGCAAGGTCAAATCTGAACCGTTTTGATCTGAAGATTTTCAGGCTCCCTTCCTCACATGATATTAGTACCACGGAGATGCTGACATGAAGAATGCACACAAGACTGCCACTGAAATTAGAAAATGCTCGTGACATTCAGCTTTCCTCATCTGAGTGTCCACTTACCTGCTCACCTGGGGCTTTCTCGAAAGCATTCTAGCAGCTTTGAATTAGAACCCAGATGCCATAAATATGCTTGTTTAAATGCACCAGGTACAGCCATGGAAGTATCACACAATACAGTTTTAGAACATTCCTCTCCTTTTCTGTCCCAGTGCAGACAACTTCCATCCAATCCCTGACCCTGGGTGACACTAATCCATCTTCTATACTTTTCTGACATTTTATAGGAATAGTCATATAATATGTGCTCTTTGTGTTGGCTTGTTTCACACAGCATGCTTTTAAGGTTAATCTATGCTGTACTACGTATCAATAGTCTGCTCCTTTTAAAAAATATTTTATGTATTTTCAAGGAGAGAGAGAGAGAACAAACCAACCTCAGGGCATCTTGCCACTTGCAAATTAACTCCAGATGCATACATCTCTCTGTGCATCTGGCTTTACATGGGTACTGGGGACTTGAACATGGGCTGTCAGGCCTTGAAAGCAAGTACCTTTAATCACTGAACCACTGAACCATCTCTCCAGCCCTGAGTTTGCTTCTTTTTATTGTTAACTAGGATTATATATACCACTATACACACGTAACTTCCTCCTCATTTTCCCCTTCACCTTCCCTTCTTCCCTATCATGTCCAATACCATTTCCCTGTCCTCATCTCACTTGACCTTTTAGGAATATTTGACCCAATAGACCATTCTCCCAGAAACACTTTTTTCCAGTTGTAGTCCAAAACCAATGAACCAACCAACTTCCTTCACTCCCTCCCTCCCCTTTCCTTTCTTCTATCATCTATCTCTCTATCAATCATTTTTCCCCCTTTATTCTTTTGCTGCTTCTTCTATTTCACAGTCTTCCTTGTTAGCTCTTTTTTCCTTTCCAGTTATCAGTTATCAGTTAGCCCTCTTTCAGGCTCTACCTCCTCCTATGATATGATAAGGCTTTAAATATCACATAAATAAATAAATAAATAAATAAATAAATAAATAAGTAAATAAGTAAATAAATAAATAAATATCCTATCTGTAAACTCATCTTGAGTTTCATATGTATGTATTTCATTGTTGGATATTTTGTAAACTTCTCAAATATGGTTAAAATATAAATGCAATTCTTACTTCCCCTGGAAAGACAGAAGAATCTAAGAGGAAATTAAGCTGGGTGTAATATCACATGCCTTTAATCCCAGCACTTGGGAGGCAGAGGTAGAAAGAGAACCATGAGTTCAAGGCCACCCTGAGATGACATAGTGAATTCCAGGTCAGCCTGAGCTAGAATGAGACCTTACCCCGAAAAACCAATAAATAAATAAATAAATAAATAAATAAATAAATAAATAATCTAAGAGGAAATGATCTGACATGAAAGGAAGTAGAACATTACACTGTCAGAGAAGCAATGTGGCTGAAGAATTTCAAAGAAGTCTTTATCAACAGTGTCAAATGAGAGAAAGGACAAATAAGATGGGCATTACATATTTCCTGGATTTGGAAAAAGATGAGTGATAATCTTTCTTAGAACTTAATGGAGTGGTGAAAATATAAATAGAAAAAGTAGAGATGGCTCAGGTAGAAAGACAAAGAACTTGAATGTGATGAATTCAGGCACCAAATTCAGAGCTTAGTAAGCCTTATTTTATTTAAATTATAAAAGATATTATAAGGGGACAGCATTTTTTCAGAAAATGAAACTAGTGAAGATGGGCTTAAATGATCTTAAGAAGGCATCTACTATCTTTAATTTAAAAGGGGCTTTGATATCTTTATCACTATAAGTGGAGGGCAGGTGCTATTCATGTTTCAATGATAAAATTACTTCAAAGAATTTTGGTAGCTTGGCTACAGTTAGACAGCAAAAAATAAAAGAGGAAATCTTGAATCTAGGTCATGTGATCTTCAAATGCATACTCTGGTACTTTTTACACTTTTTATTTTCTGGTTCCCTTTCAAATCATTCAAAATAGTAATTCCAAATTTAGTGAAGGAGTGGTATTTTTATCATTCAGAGAATTTTGGAACATTACTGTTTAGCAGGTTTAGGGTATGTGATGTAGCATGTATGAGTGTGTGTCACAGGCAAGCACAGGCTTCTGTACAGTTGAGGCCCAGTGGCTAGCTCACAAGAGCAACTCTTCCTATCTCTTAATTTGGCATTTGGTGACTTTAAGTTGGTAGCCCAAGAGCTACAATAGCTAAACTTTTGGTTTCTGCACTTTTCCTTTTATTTATTTTGTTTCAATGTTGCTTGGAAACCATTTACTAGTATACATAGGGCACAAGAGAACTGCCATGGAAAGCTTCCTTCAAAGTGGAAACACCTCCCATTCCTCGACCAGCAAGTGAGGATTTAGGGCAGTGAGTGTGCAAGATGTTTTTCTTAAGTCCATGACTCCTTCCACTTTAGATAAGAAGGAATAGATTCAGTGTTCACACAATATTATGCTGAATATGTTGTTCAGAAAGCATTACAAAATGGTCTTCAGTGCACCCAAAATACAAACACATTTACATGTGGTCTACATACCTTTCCAACATGTCTCTGGTCTCATTGAGGAGTTTAATAGTGGTAATATCCCTGGGAGAAAGCCCACAAGCCTATAAAATTAAAATTCCATACTTCAGATAGCATCACAAAGTCATGGATAAACAATCACATTCAGAAATTCAAGAGCCTGAGAAATATGAAAGTCCATGTTCTATAAAAAGCATGCTTTGGGGCTGGAGAGATGGCTTAGTAGTTAAGGCGCTAGCCTGCAAAGCCAAAGGACCCAGATTCCCCAGAACCCACATAAGCCAGATGCACAAGGTAGTGCATGTGTCGAGTTCATATGCAGTGGCTGGAGGCTGTGGAATGCCCATTCTCTCTCTCTCTCTCTCTCTTCTTTTTCTCTCTCAAGTAAAGTAAAACATTTATTTTAAAAAAGTATGCTTTGTAAGGTCTTTGTGTATTTGGTCTTTCTTGAATAGGTTTTTAGCATCTACAGACAAAGAAAGACACAGGTATTAAGAGTGCAAAGGTCTGTATTTTATTTCATCTTTGAGAAATTTTATCAGGATATGATTGTATCTTTTTTTCATAACCCTAATCTGAGCACTGGGCATCCTTTCAGTCTAAAGTTCTGGGTTTTGACTCAATTGAGCACACTTGGGCTATCCTTCCTCTCCTCATACATTCCTGTGGGTCATTTCTTGTGTGCACCACTGTCAAATAGCTGCAGAAAGCTTTGGAAATTCTCCTTCATTTCCTTGAGATTCTACTTTTAACTGCATTTTCTCTGGTTTAGTGCATTAATATATTCACTTTCCTCTCCCTCCTTCCAGTATGTATGTATTCCCTATGTAGCCCAAGCTGGCCCAAAGTGCTGACCCTTTTGCCTCGGCCTCCTGAGTGTACCACTATACCTGGCTCCTTCATTAATTCTGTCCCACCTGCACTATTTAGGCTAGTTTCCATTCTTTAAGTATTTAAGCCTTTAATGGTTACAAGTTCTACTCATGTCTACAGCATAGAGTCTGTAGGGCAGTCTGTAGGCAGTGAAAAGAAGGTGTTCTAGTCCACAGGGCAGAGGCTTCTCTATTCTAAGCTTTCCCAGTTGATAAGTGAGAACAATTCTTCTTCCAAGGACAGGGGGGTTGAATATAACTAATTAAAAAAATATTAATTTAAAAATTAGCCACATAACCTACAATTTGGCATTTTTATTATTCTTTTTCTTTTTGCATGTGTATGTGGTGTGCATGTGGTGTGTACGTGTGTGAGTATACAAGTATGTGTGTGGAGGTCAGAAGTTGGCATGGGGTGTCTTCCTCAATTGCTTGCCACTTTACTTTTTTTTTTTTGTTTTGTTTTTTGGTTTTTCGAGGTAGGGTCCCACTCTAGCACAGGCTGACCTGGAAGTCACTCTGTATTGTCAGGGTGCCTTTGAACTCATGGCAATCCTCCTACCTCTGCCTCCCAAGTGCTGGTATTAAAGGAGTGTGCCACCATGCCTGGCACTTTTTTTTTTTTTTTTTTTTTTTAATTTGAGAGAGAGAGAGACACAGAGAGGAAGAGGCAGAGATGGGTGCGCCAGGCCTTCTCAGCTGCTGTGTACAAACTCCAGACATGTGCGCCCCCTTGTGGGCACTCATGGCATTGTGCACTTGCGTCACTTTTGCACCTGGCTAAACAAGGTACCTGGAGATTCAAACAGGTATTCTTAGGCTTCACAGACAGATGCCTTACCTGCTGAGCCATCTCTCCAGCCCCCACTTTACATTTAAGGCAGGGTCTTTTGCTGAACCTTTGCTCACTGATTCAGCTAGTCTATTTGGTCAACAAGCTCCAGGGATCCTCCTGCCTCTGCCTCCCCAGCACTGGGGTTACAGGCATAAGCCAGGTGCTGTAGATCTGAACTCTGATCCTTATACTTGCTTGGTAAGCACTTTATCAATTTGAGCCATATTCCCAGGAACATTTTAAAAATCTTGATCAATGAATAACTTATATAAGAATTGCTCAGGACACACTAGGGTTGACAACACCAGAGCAGATAACTTAGATTACAGTGTCTTTGTTTCTCAACTGGATGACTGTAACTTCCTTCAGGCCATCTTCCTATTACAATTTATTGGTAAATGTAGATTTGGGGCAGGATAGATGGCTCAGCAATAAAAGTGTTTGCTTGCAAAGATGCCTGCCCAGGTTTGATTCCCTAGCATGCATGTAAAGCTAGACACAAAAAGTGGTGCAAACATCTGGGGTTCATTTGCAGTGGCAAGGGAACCTTGTGTGCTCCCCCCACATGTGCAAATAAATAAGTAACAAACTCCCCTTAACAAACATAAAATAAAGCAGATTTGAATGTAGAATGTAGCACTAGTCTCATTAGAAGTTCAGACTTCTAGCCAGGTGTGGTTGCACATGCCTTTAATCCCAGCACTCGGGAGGCAGAGGTAGGAAGATCACTGTGAGTTTGAGGTCACCCTGAGACTATATAGTTAATTCCAGGTCAGTCTGGGTCAGAGTGAGACCCTACCTCAAAAAACAAAACAAAACAAAACAAAACAACAACAATAAAAAAAAAAAAAAAGTTCAGACTTCTTATGCAGCAGGCATACATAGCTTTTCAGGATCTGGTAAGATCCTCCTCTGGGTCTGCTATGAATACTATGTATCCTGCTATGTATATATCATTTACATAGCTCCAGCCACATGAACTGAATTTCTTCTAAGTTCCCAGGTATAATGAGCGTGTCTGCCTCATGTCACTGCTGGAGCAGTGCATATCACAGAGCCTGTCACTTAAGCTTGCTAAGCATCCAAAATTTATAGTGATTCTAACTGGAAATCAGCCCTAAAATTAACAAGGTATTAAAATTACTGAAGTGAAAGTCTTTCAATCACTCACTTTTCAAGAGACCAAGAACTGCATTTAGAGAGCACAGAATGACTGCGTTGGTTAAATGGTCATGAACTGCGCACCTGAGCTGCTAATGGCGTTTCTTCATCTGGCATCATGTAGTGACATAAGAAGGACTTGGAGTCATCTCTACTGATCCAAGAAGAGTCGTGGTGCTCAACCACACTTCTGATCTCTTTCAGCTTTTGCTCCAAGTCCAGAAGAGACAAAGAATGCTTAAGAGAAACACTAGAGATAGAGAAAAGAGAATCACATAAACACCCTACGAACCACCACCCTCCTTTCTTAGCAGGCTACTATGTGAAATCCTGAAACTGCTGGACTAGAATGGATTGAGAAACCAACCACCAATCAAGGGCCATATTACACAGCCAAGAAAAACCTTGATATAGATTTCATAAGAAAATTCCCACTGTAATTATACATATTATTACCATAAAGAGATAAAAACTTCAAAGGCAGATCTTTAAAGGAGATTTTTGTGTTTTAATTTCACGATTTGGAAACCAACCAATAAATAGTAAAATATAAAAGTTCCCTCCAGTAAGGTTGATACTGATAAGACAGGGAGTCTATAGCACGATACCCAGGGTTGGTGTCAGTGCAGATTACAAAGAGTTTCACAAACTACCATTGTCTAGTCACTGGCTTCTCTAGAACACTAGTGTCCCCTACTCTGCTGTACAGGGGACTGAAGCCAGTGTCTCATGCATGCTAAGGAAATGTTCTGTCACTGAGTATAACCCCAGCATTTTTTGTTTTGTTGAAAAATGTTTGGAGACAGGATTTCATTAAGTTGTCTAGATTGGCTTTGACATGATTTACAGCCCAAGCAAACCCTAATGTGTAATCCTCTTGCCTCAGCCTCCTGACTAGCTAAGATGACACCTGTGCCACCATGTCCTGCTCTAATTTTATAAGTACATATACTTACCAGAATCAGGACACCAGAAAGTCAAAGAAAAATGGCTTACCTTCCTAAAATCTTTTGTACAGCGTGCTTAATGACAGTGACCAATTCTGTGAGACCTGTTATTAAGGGAAAAACAAAATTAATGAGGCCTTAAAAACACACTCCTCAATAATGCAAATCAATGCTAAGTATACAGGCTCCCAGTGAGAATCTCACCGTCTCCAAGGAGGTGCTGGATGCTTGATAAATACTGCTGTTGGACATCGGGGGGAGCAAGAACTGTCTGCACACAATACGAATAAGGGCAAATTAGCTCAGTGTCTACTAGTAAATAAGTAATATTTGAGTATAGCTAAGGCTGCGAGCTTTCAGGATCTAGAATTATAAGAACACTCTCTTTTTTGTGTGTGTGGTTTTACAAGGTAGGGGCTCGTTCTAGCCCAGGCTGACCTGGAATTCACTATGTAGTCTCAGGGTGGCCTTGAACTCAAGGCAATCCTCCTATCTCTGCCTCCCAAGTGCTGGGATTAAAGGTGTGTGTCACCACGCCTGGCTAAGAACATTCTTTACTACACCAAAAAGTCTACTTTTTAAAGATAAAATAATCACAATGCTACAAGTCTGTAAGTGAACAGTCAAGTGCAATTTCATAGAAACTTACCAGAATTTATACTATTTACTTAAACTTTGAACCTATTAAGAGAGCAATATATTTTTAAGACTTTCAATCTTACCGTGCCATTTTTGCCAACTGCTGCATTATCCAGGTAAATATATCCACCAATTATGTTTAACTGGACCCGCAAAAGAACAACCAGCATACAAGTGCTGTACACAGCCACGATGCTTCTCGTGAAACCTTCCAAGAGAAATCATCCCTTTGGTATTGTTACCAAAACACCAATACATGTGTTAAATCATGAGTCATCCCTATAACAACTTTCTAGAAGATGACTTAAAAATATGTTTATAACTGAGCCAAATATAAAATCCCATCAATTCAAAATACTCTGTACTTAGAAGATCTCCTTATTATTGTTAAGAATGATTGAGGTATGATATTCCTTCCTTCTTTTTCTCCCTCTCTTCTTTCTTCTCTTTGTTTTGAAACAGGGTCACAAAATGCAGCTCAAGGCTGGGTTTACTCATGATTCTCCTGCTTCTGCCTCCTGAATGCTGGCATTATAGGTTTGTGCCATGAGACTCAGCTAAGTAAGATTTCTTTTTTTCAATTTCATTTTTAGAAAATATTTGTATTTATTTGTAAGCACATTGAAGTAGAGAGAAGAGAGAGAGAATGGGCATGCCAGGGCCTCTAGACATTGCAAATGAACTCCAGATGCATGTGCCACTTTGTGCATTTGGATTTACATAGGTACTGTGGAATTGACCTGGATCATTAGGCTTTACAGGCAAGTGTCTTAACTGCTGAGCCATCTCTATATTAAATTTTTATGACTATAAAAAAGTTAGGTTTGGGGCTGGAGAATATGGCTTAGCAGTTAAAGCATTTGCCTGCAAAGCCAAAGGACTCTGGTTTGATTCCCCAGGACCCATGTAAGTCAGATGCACAAGGAGATGCATGCGTCTAGAGCTCATTTGCAGTGGCTGGAGACCATACTGTGCCCATTCTCTCTCTCTCTCTCCACCCTTTCTCTCTCAAATAGATAAACAAATAATATAATGTATATTGTATTAAAGGTGCTTGTTTATAAAGCCTGACAGCTGTGGCCCAATTCTCCAGTACCTGTGTAAAGCCACATGCACAAAATGTGACATATGCATCTGGAGTCTGTTTGCTGTGGCAGGAGGCTCTGGCATGAGCTCTCTATCTCTCTCTCAAATAAATAATATATAAAATATTATTAAAAAATTAAAATTGGGTTTCATGATAGTGTTTTCAGAGATTTCTTTTTGTTTCCCTCACGCCTTTCCTCCTTTCCCCTTGTGCCCTTCCCCCTTTCTGCTTTCATACTACATGTCACTGTCACTTTTTGTCCTTTCCTGTCTTTCCCATCACCAGTTTCTTGAAATAATAACCAATAAATCATACTGAGGGAAGGAGTTAGCTGTTGTAAGCTGAGCAAAGCAAGAAAGGAGCCTGTGGCTGTAGCCCTGGTGGAATGTGCTTGTCTATCACGCAGGAGGCCCTGGATTCCATGCCCTAGAACGGAATGGACTGGTAGAGGAGTAATGTGACCTAAGAAAGGATGGGCGGTAGTCTTGGAACACAGGCACCCAGAGTAGAACAAAGAGAAAGGGGGTGAGTGTGCAGGAGCTATGCCCTTCAAGTGAAGGACTGGAGCAAGGTGCAGAGAGACAGGAAAAACTCTGAGGACTAGGTTTTCTAGTGGCAGAATCCCACGTTCAAGACAGAAGAGAGCAGAGGGGTTGACTGATGCCAAGTGGAATAGCAGGAGGGTGAGGTCCCAATGGATTTAGAAACACAGAAGTTACTCCTGAGGTCTGTTTGGGCGGAGACTGGAGCAGAACTCAGGTTGTAGTCCAATGAGTGATGGTGAAGAGGTGAAGTGAATGTAGAAATCATTAGTCACAGAGAATGTGAGAACAGGCAATAGGTGAAAGAAAATCCAGGACACCAGAGAGGTTTAACTTGCTTTCAAACAGGCAAGACCAAGCATTCTTTAGGCGATAAGAATTAGATGAATAAGCCGTGAGTGGTGGTGCACACCTTTAATACCAGCACTTGGGAGGCAGAGAGGTAGGAGTGATTACCATGAGTTTGAGGCAACCTAAGACTACATAGGGAATTCCAGGTCAGCCTGGGCCAGAGTGAGACCCTACCTTGAGAAAAGAAAAAAAAAAAAAAGATTTAGATGAATGGATGAGGCAACATAGGCATGATTGCTAGCATGAAGTCTGAGACAAGTATGGCTAAACAGGGAGCATGGAGGCTCTTTGACTCAAATACAATGTTAATGGTATCAGGGAAGTTGGGGCGATTGCTCAATGGTTAAAGAGACTTGTTTGCAAAGGCTGCTGGCTTGGTTTCAATTCCCTAATACCCACGTACAGCCAGATGCACAAGAGTGGTACATGTGTATTGAGGTTTGTTTGTGCTGGCCAAGAGGCCCTGGCATACCCATGCGTGTGCTTTCTCTCTTTCATATGCATGCACACATAAATAAAGAAAAATGTTTTTAGAAAAGATATCAGTACCTAACAGGCATGCAGAATCTAAGATAATTTTTATAGTAGTATCTTATAAACCACAATCACATCATCCCCACCACCATTCACTGAGTACCACCTATGAGCTGATGTCATACTTGCTTCATAAGCATTATATTATATTATATTATATTATATTATATTATATTATATTAATTATATTATATTATATTATATCATATCATATCATATCATATCACAACCTTGGCAACTCTGTGAGACAGGTAAAGAAGAACAGTTCGCACATTAAAGCACAAAAATTTCCCTTTAGAAGTAAGTAGCTCACAGATGGACTACAGAATGTGTAGACTTACTTATTATCTTTAGGTCTTCCCATATTTCTAGCTTGTTTGATGGCCTAAAAGAAAAAAAAAATCAGATAATATGAAAATAATAATCTATATAAATTAAACTATAGAGACTGTATTTCATTTTAAACAATTATAGAGAAATACTGAAAATAAAGCCTACATGATTCTCTAAGAAAAGAATAGTTCCAATAGCCAATGACAACCATGTTCACTGGCATATACGCTCTTCCAGTCATTTTTCCTCTTTCTGAGTACATGCATACAAGTACCATAAAAACCATAAAGGAAACATCTCTCTTTTCCTGATTCAGCACTTTACACATAATCAAGCAGACGATCCTTCAATGATAAGTAATACACACTTTTTTTTTTTTTTTTTTTTAATTTAGGTAGGGTCTTGACCTAGCCAGGCTGACCTGGAATTTACTATATTGTCTCAGGCTGGCCTCAAACTCACCTACCTTGGCCTCCTGAGAGCTGGGATTAAAGGCGTGCACCACCATACCTGGTAATACATACTTTTTTGTTGCAGACTTGAAACCACCCATTTCTCTGAGAGTACTGGTTCTCTGTGGTAGGACATGCTAGTCACAGATGACAATCTTTGATTACTGATGTTCATTACTACTGGGGAGGTCATTATTTCTCATCATTTTCAGTGAACTAAGTCGGTGCTATTGTTTGTCTTAGTGCCCTCCTAGAAGCTTGTATTTTATAAGCCTGGTAACTAAGATAGCACTCTTGGGAGATACAGCCTAGGGGGTGGTACTACATCATTAGGGGTGTGACTTTGAAGGGATTTTGAGGCCCTGATCCTCGGTCACTAGGTGGCAGTTTGCTCCACCATGCCCTGCTAGCCATTGCCAGAGACCTAACGCAAGTGACTGCCTGATCATGCTGGCACCTTCAACACTATACCAAGTAAACCTTTCCTCCTTATAAGTTATCCAAAACATTTTATTATAATAAGGAAAGGCTTGTTAATAAAGCTGGTAAATATACATGTAATTATTTACACACATGTATTTAGAGATAGATCACATCATAAATTCATACTGATATTTCCTATTCAAAATTAGGGCCACAGGGTTGTGACTATTACTTTACTTCATCTGTCACTTCAAAGGCAAAGTCTTCACCCAGTAATTCCATAGTCAAAAGGGCTAAGGTTTTTCTTCCCAATTCTGTGCATCAGAGGAATACATGTTCTAGGAAGGATAGCTGACAAATTTCTGTTTTTAAAGCTACTTGGCAGAATTTCTTCTTTGCAGTTATATTACCAATTAGATACATGTTTAGGTTATTTTCCTATCAATATGTAGAAATCACTTTTAAACATTAAATATATTTTGGTAAGTATGTAAGATAGTTCTATGGTTATAAAGTCAAACTGATATAACCTCGTACATTAACAAAGAATGCTTCCACCCCCCTTTATTCCTTCCTTAGTCAGTGATTAAAATATGCTTTCACTTTCTACTGTCTTTCTATTTTATACATTTATTTTATTTTTTTATTCAAGAGAGAAAAAGAGGCAGAGAGAGAGAGAGAGAGATGAGAGAGAGAGAAAGAAAGAAAGAGAGAGAGAGAGGGAGAGAATGGGCACACCAGGGCCTCCAGCCACTGCAAATGAACTCCAGATGCATGCACCCCCTTGTGCATCAGGCTTACATGGGGCCTAGAGAGTCAAACCGGGATCCTTTGGCTTTGCAGGCAAATGCATTAACTGCTAAGCCATCTCTCCAGCCCCTCTAGTGTTTTCTTTATGTAAGCAAATATGTGTTATTCAATATATTCATTTCTGCCCCTAAATAAAGACAAATATACCACATAATTTTCTTTAAAATAATAAAGCAATATATTCTGTAAATTAGTCAGTAGCAGTATATAGACATTGCTCATCTTTTAAAACACATTTGAACTGTGACATGGTACTTGAGTGTACGGATGTGTTACATGATACAAATCAGGGCTTCTCAGAGGACCTATGTGAAGGAAGGATGAGTTTTTCCCCTTCTTTTCTAACTTGTCACAAATATTTTGTCACTGGATTTATATTTTAAGCAGCTTAAACAAACAATTCCAGCATATAAATCCAGTGTTATTTTGAAAAGTATTCCCTGAATCTAGAAAATATTTTAGGTGGGAGAGATGGCTTAGTAGTTAAGGTGCTTGCTGGCAAAGCCAAAGGACCCGGGTTCAATTCCCTAGTACCCACATAAAGTCAGATGCACAAGGTGGCTAACATGTCTGGAGTTCATTTAAAGGGGCTAGAGGCCTTGGTGCTTCCATTCTCTCTCTATATATATGTATCTGCCTCTTTCTCTCTCTCTTAAGTAAATAAATAAATAAAAAAATATTTTTAAAAATTTCAAAGAGGGGCTGGAAAGATGGCTTAGTGGTTAAACGCTTGCCTGTGAAGCCTAAGGATCCCGGTTCAAGGCTCAATTTTCCAGGACCCACGTAAGCCAGATGCATAAGGGGGTGCATGCATCTGGAGTTCGTTTGCAGTGGCTAGAGGCCCTGGCGCACATTCATTCTCTCTCTCTCTCTACCTGCCTATTTCTGTATCTCTCTCTCAAATTAATAACTAAAAATAAAATATTTTAAAAAAAATTTCAAAGAGGACTGCTTTCTAGCACATGGGAGACCCTGGGCCAAACCCCCAGTACTACAAAAGAAACAAAAAGAAAGTATTTCAAAACAGGGGAAAAAAAAGATAGTAATAAGAAAACCCTTTCAGAAAAATGATAAAATGCTTAATATATTTTGAAGGTAGATACACTACCATTTGTTGTTGATGAATTAAATGTAGAAGGTGAAGGAGCAAAAAAAATTTCAAAGACATTATCAAGATTATTAGTTTATTTGCCTAAGCATTGAATTCTGCTCATAATTGGATAACATTTGCCAAAAAAAAAAAAAAAAAAAAAAAAGATAAAAAAAGATACTGTAAAAACGACATGGGAGCATTTACTTGTGGAATGTACTAGCACCAGGCCTGTCAGACTCTGGAAACAGTACCTCACCCTCGCTATTGGGAGGCTGCTTACAGGCAAACAAATATTCAGTAAGGTCTCATGATAAAGATGTACTTAGTTTTGGATATAGAACTGAGTAATAAAGTATGTGTCCAGCAATGTAAGGCCTTGGGAGTCAATCCCAGTAAACACACATACACACTTGCCACTGTCTTATTCATCAAAAGCCATTTGTTTCTGAAGCCTTCTCAAACTAACACAGAATCCTGCTATAGTACTCTGTGCATACTGCTTGCCACACATGAGGTTATTTATGTGAACTGTCATGACAGTATATATTAGTAGTAGGATATGCTCATGTTGCCTTTGCATTTCATTTTCTTAGAGATTTATCATGTAAACTTATGTGCCTTATCCATTTTAAAATATGAAAAAATGCTCTGTTTCACTGCAAACAGTACAAGAAAAAATAGTGAACATCATGTTTAGCTTCATAGCTCTGGTTCTGTAATAATTCCATAAGCACTGAATAATGACATTTCTGAAAAGTGTCATATGATATGTTTATATGAACGACAATACACATACACCTTGCTCTGAATGATGTGTAATGAGGTAGAGCTTAACTGAACAATAAAGTACAGATCCAAGGATACATTCATTGATTTTGTTAATGGTCTATGCATCATAAGCTTTAATTACAAAGAAAAATAAGGAAACAAAGACTTTTAGAAAACATTTTAGTTCATTCTATAAACTTTATATACATTCCATGAATAAAAAGTGTTGTAACTTGTACTCACCTGTTTTTCAGCAAGGCTGTCAGGCTCTCAGAATTGAGTTGCTGCATCAAGGCCTCTCTCAGAGTGGGAAGCATGGACAGCACTGTAAAAAGACACCATTTAAAACACATACTTTTATTTGACACAGAGAGAAAGACACACACACAGGGTGCACCAGGGCTTCCTGCCTCTGCAAACAAATTCCAGAGGCATGTGCCACTTTGTACATCTGGCTTTATGTGGATACTGGGGTAGCAAATCCAGGTCTGCATGCTTTGCAAGCAAGTGCCTTTAACTACTGAACAATTTCTCCAGCTCCATAAAATAGAAGTTTTTAAAGCTCACAAGTGGCTGGGGAGAATGCCCAGTGGGTTCTAGTGCTTGTGCAAGTGTGACTACCAGGGTTCAGACCCCAGATCCCATGTGAAGCTGGATGCAGTAGTGTTCATGTCATCCCAGGCACCTGCAGTGAGACGGAAGGTGGAGGGACAGGAGAATCCCTGGAAGTTCATGGTGCAAACAACAGGAGTCTCTGCTACAAATAAGGTGTAAGGCAAGGACTAACAATTCAGGTTGTCCTCTGATTTCTGCAGTCATACTGTAGTGTGCATGCACTCATACACACAAACACACAAATAAAGCTGAAAAAACAGGACTAGTTGGCAATAAAAATGGTTTCTGAGGAGCCGGGCATGATGGCGTACACCTTTAGTCCCAGTACTCGGGAGGCAGAGGTAGGATGATGGCTGTGAGTTTGAAGCCACCCTGAGATGACATAGTGAATTCCAGGTCAGCCTGGGCTAGAGTGAGACCCTACCTCAAAAAAAAAAAAAAAAAAAAAAAGAGGCTTTTGAAAGAGAAGAGGGATAAGGGAGAGCAATGAGGTGAACGTGATCAAAATATTTATGCATATAAAATGTCAGTAAATAAATTAAGCTGGGCGTGGTTTAATCCCAGCACTTGGGAGAGGTAGGAGGATCGCAGTGAGGTCAAGGTCAGTCTGAGACTGCATAGCAAATTCCAGGTCAGCCTGGGCTAGAGTGAGACCCTACCTTGAGAAACCAAAAAATAAAAAAATAAAAGAGATCACAAGGTCACAAGAGAAATGATCACCTTCAATGAGTTATGCACATTGTTTTAGGCTATTTCCTCCCAGCAGGAAATGTCAAGGCTAGAAACTTCCAACTATTATTATTATTAATATAAAATCATTACATACTAATAAATCACTGCTTGCTTATGTTAACAGAACAAAATGCCATCCACATTATGACCACAGCAATGTAAACAAGTGCACGTAGATGTAAGAATTGAAACAATTGTACCAGGTATTAACAGTTTGGGCTTTGGACTATATAGGGATTATGGACATTTTTTTCATTATTTCTGTTATAATGAAAAATCAAGAGATCACTGATAACACATTCTAAAAGGTAAAATGTTAGCGTATGATTTTTATTTTAATTAATTTTAAAATTATTTTATTTTAGAAAGTGTGTGTGTGTGAGAGAGAGAGGGAGAGAAAGAGAGAGAATTGGCATGCCAGAGTCTTAGCCACTGAAATCAAACTCCAGATGCTTGTGCCACCTAGTGTGTGTGTGACCATGCACGTGCCTCACCTTTGTGTGTCTGGCTAAGTGGATCTGGAGAGTCAAATATAGGTCGTTTGGCTTTGCAAGCAAGTACCTTAACCTCTAAGCCATCTCTCCAGCCCTGATTTTTAATTTTTTGATTAGGTATTTATTTAATTATAAAACCTGTTATGTAAAAATTTCAGGTTTATTTTAATACTGAACACTCTACAGCTTTAGCAAATTTCCTCAGGCTGTACTTTCCAACCCCCTCTTAGTCAGACCATCATCTCAAGCAGCAGCTTAGAACCACAATCACACTGTCTTTTAGTGGCAGACTCCTCTAGGTTCAGCTGACTACAGAACAAAAATACTCTGTACTGAACATGGTCAAACCTTTTTCCTCCTTATTCTCCAAGCACTACAATAGCAACTGTTTACAGTGCGTTATATATGTATGTATTCTAGAGATTATTTAGTATATAGGAAAGGATGTTTATAAATTATGTCATTTAATATAAAATTTGAAATAAAAAGAGCCAGGCGTGGTGGTGCACGCCTTTAATCCCAGCACTTGGGAGGCAGAGGCAAGAGTATCGCCATGAGTTTGAAGCTAGCCTGAGACTACATAGTGAGTTCCAGGTCAGCCTGAGCTAGAATGAGACCCTACCTTGAAAAACAAACAAACAAACAAACAAACAAACAAACAAACAAACAAACAACAGACAAACAGACGAACACTTGACCGTGCTCAGACTCTGGAACCCATTCTCCACGAGTGCAGGAAAAATCCTAAGCTATCAGATAAAAAGCACAGCCAGCCAGACAGAGCCCTGAAATCAGAACATGGAGTTACTGGGAACGAGTTTAAAGAGCACAAAATGTAACAATGATCCAATTTGAGAGGCGACTCCAGGCTAATTCTTTTGAGAGAGAAGAGAATAGTAATTTTTATTTCAGGCTATTCAATCAAAGACAGTTCTCTTCTCTTCTGGCCATCTGCATTAACATGTTCGGTATCTAGTCGAATACAGCACTCCTATTAGTCATCTATTCTCCATGTGAAACATTTCTAATTCAGACACAAATCACAGAAAAAAAAAATCCTCACCAGCCTTAAGTCTGTGTGAAATTGAGCAGGGGTTTAACCTCTGTGTGCCTCAGTTTCCTTATTTGTAGCCTGAAGGTAACAGGATCTACCTTATAGGATTGCTGTTAAGGATTGAGATGAACAAGACATTTGTAACAGTGCCTGTTGGCTCAAGGAAATGTGCAGTGTCAGCTATTGCTATTATCCTTATTTGGCTCCTTATGACACAAGTTTGGTTTTCAGCATCTTCCTAACATGTGAGAGGCTGAGATGGACATGTAGTCTCACTACTGCCAGTGGCCTGTGATCCTCTGGCCTGACCCTTACAAGAGTAAATTAGTATTTCTAGAGGCCACATCATACTATTTGTTGCTAACAAATTTATGCCATACAAGCATCCTGTCATGTGTGAACTGAATGAGCATCTCTCCTCGACCTTCAGTCCAATGAACACCATCCAAGGTAGGGAAGAAAACTAGTGATACGTACCTCAATGTGCCAGGCTCCACTGTTAACCCACTACAGATTTCTATCTAAAATGACAGGTCTTTACTCTTATTATCTAAAACCCTATTATAAATGAAGACCAGTTAAATTACCAAGTTTTTCAATGAACCTATACTTTCCCTCCTACTGATCATCCTATGTTATTTTTCATTGCTTACAGTTCACTACTTTTTCACTGAGAGCCATGCTGGTCATGGCAGTGCACCAGCTCCATCCTCTGTGGGGAACAACAGAACTGATTGACAGACCCATCACTGTGTCTATAGCCAGAGAGTGCTCAGGTGAGGGCTCACCTGCCAGGGAACTCAGGCTTGCTGGCCTCACTGGACCCGGTGTGACGTAAGGATGCATGTCACGCTGAAATATAATTTCAGACTCCAAGAGTTACCTTCCACTACTTTCTTAAAATCTGTATAGTAACCTGAAATGGACCATTCTATTCTCTAAAAGCTTATCCCAATGTTCTGAAGCAGCACCACTATGTTGAATGCTGTTCATTTAAAGCAACATGTAAATTGTAAAGGTATTAGTCACTGAGTCCGGGCCAAGCACTTTACATGCACTAGCTCTTCAGACTCTCACAGACCGTTTCTGAAGTTGGGTTCATGACGTTCATTTTATGGAAAGAGGTGAGGTGAAGGATGGCCCCAAGAAGACTGGAGGCCAGGCCTGCCTCTCCCTGGAGCCTGTGCTGCTCCTCACTGAGCTGTCAGTGTCGGGACACATGCGATTTCTTCTGACTCTCAGCTTTACAGATGGAGGTGTTTGGCTAGGTACGATTACCTCAAATATGAAAATCCACACTTGAGCTGTGGACTATCTCCTCCTTGTTTGGATCTTAGCTTTTCTATTGTAAAATGACGTAAGCAAGCTAACAACAAGGAAATGTTAGAGAAAAGATTTTACTTTAAACTGTGGAAAGGAAAACAGGCTTGACACAGATCTGAGAAGTCATTTTTGAAGGTGCTATGCCACTTAGAATATAACACCTTGTTCTCTTCAAATATGGGCAGGTTGATTTTGTTGTGGCACTCTCCCAGGAGGTTCCAGCTCTGGAGATGACACTGTTACCATTAATTAACAGTACTGAGCATATACTACTGTGTAACCCTCAGAGGGCAGCAGTATCCTGCTGTAAATTTAACAAACTTATGACTCTTTACTGTGACCTACAAGCCTTGATGGACCAGGCCTAGCTCGACAGCTGTGTTTCCTACCACTCTCCCACTGTTCATTCTTCTCTAGCTCCATGATTTAAATAAATAAAATGGATTTAAAAAATTCATGTTGAAATAAAGTATTTGAAATAATACAAATATATACTAGATCTATTATTTGTTCTTTGTATTTTTCTCTAAATTGGGTCTTGAAAATATGTGAAGTAACACAAATCTACAAGCAAGTTTCTACATGAACAAATATTTCTTGTTGCCTTACCTGTCATGTTGCATGTCCTCTGATTGCTTTCAAAATGATACTGTCGTCGAGCCTGGGCAATGTACTCTGCTGCTTCCCTTTCTTGGATTTCTCTGATTTTCCTCTGTCCATACTTCCCCAGGATATATACTCCTAAAGTCATTTAAAAATTAAGAAGGATATTAATTAGCACACTAAAAATCCCAAACACTACTTTTAACCTGTTTTATCAAATTATAATGCTTATATTGGGGAAAGGACAAACTCTTTCTATATTTATACTTTATAAACCTATGTTAAAGAATTACATAAAACTAAACTCAATGATAGGAAAAGATCAGATCAGCATTTTATTCCTGGCAGGCAAGAAGTAAAGAGAAATCAAAGCTAGGAAATCTGAAAGCACCTTTACAAGTTACTTGAAGATATTCTAAGTGTCTAGCAATAGCGAATTATTTAAATAAATTATGATGTCTTAACATAATAGAATATTATGTAGCTATTAAAAACCACATTGATAAATAGTTAATGACTCAAAGAAATATCCACATTATATTGTTAGATGATCAAATGAGGTCCACAAAGTCTTTATTTTAGTGGAATAGACATACAGAAACTATAAATACCTGGGTTTTAACTTATAACATAAATGGAATTAACACTGATAACTGCTGAATTGTAGCATTGCAGTTTCCTTCATGTTGCTGGGACAAAGCACCAAACCAAAAGCAGCTGATGGGAGGAATGTTTTCTATTCTAGCTTACAGTCTCAAGGGGAAGCCCCACGATGGCAGGAAAATATGCTAGAGCAGAGGCTGGACATCACCTCCTTGCCACAGTAGGTGGCAAACAGCAGCAGGACAGCAAGCTGAACTCTAGCAAAGGGCAATTGGCTATGATACCCCTAAGCTGGCTCTCAACAACACACCTCCTCTGCCATGCTCCATCTCCCAAACTGCCATCAGCTGGGAACCAAGCATTCAAAACACATAAGTTTATGGGGAACCCTTAATTCAAACCACCATTAGTAGAGCCACAGCGGATTTTCCCTTTCTGCTTGCGTCTATATATTTTCCATGTTTTCTTCAATGAACACACACTTTCAAAAGGTGTGAAAGTTTCAAAAGAAAGAAAGGTAGTCCTGGAAATGTTTATTCATCCATGTATTAGAAAACAAATCTCTGCAAAAGGAGAATAAAGTTTACAACATTAAAAATGAGTACTTTAATTTGCAATGGGAGGAAAAAGAGTATAGCCCCACAGCATGAAAATAAGCAGTATCATGTGGTCTTTACCTAAGGCAGCACAACATACATGTGTACAATTCTGTCTATACCCACGGAGGGGCTGTCAACTTTCTGAACATAACATTGTTAGCATTTCATTAACAGACACCTGAAGGCTGAAGAGCTTCAACTAACATTTACCTCTCATCAGAACCAAAGATTTTGTAATCAATACAATGAATAACAGAACTAGACTTTTCCAGAATAAATTAGTGGTATTCAAGGTACTGCATTAGTGGAAAGATTTCAGTAATATTCATATGAACTTGAAAATGAGGATCTAGCAAGTTCTTCTCCCTTAGGTAACCCCGAGGACCTGAAGGATTCCTCTCAAACTAGCTAAAGCTGCACCACTGTTAACTTTGTTCCAGGTAAATCTTTTGTAACATGATTTTGTCACAATGCCAAGGAAGGGCAGGATTCCATGAACTTAAAAAACAGGTTGTGTTACTGTTTCAACTTTGCTTGCTAATAGATGCTGGTGTGTGTCAAAACTTGACTTCATTACAACTGGGCAGAAAGGCTAAATGGAGTAACCATTCTTCACCTATTTCCAACTACCTGTGGCTCACAGTATCTACCAAAAAGATCTAAAGAATTATGTCTGACCTAATACTAGATTTGGTCTTTTTGTCACAGTGAGGAAGAAAAGGCCCTTTAGAAAGTGCAAATCAAATACATCTTAAATTTTTCTACTAATACAGCTGTGGTTGATAAACTGCTAGGATGTTACATTCACTTAAAAATTATGTGCTACTATGCTTGTACACAAGCACAGATGTTGGAATTATGTTTAAGGAGCACATATGAGTTCATACAAGCTGCTGCATGGCTGTCTTTTTTTGCAATCCATCCTGTTGTGGCCCTAGAACCACGGCACTAAGAGAATGAACTGGGCATGGAGGCTCATTCTGAACACCTCCAAATAATAAAAAATCTTAATAAAAATTAAGAAGCTACTGTATTTACACTTGGCAAGAGTAGTATATTTTATCTAAAGCTTTTCTTTTTCGTATATGTCTGTGTGGTGTGCATGTATGTTCATTTGTGTGTGGGTATACATGCCTGTGTGTGGATAGTGGGCGTCTTCCTCCTTATTTTTTTTATCTTTTTAGAAAGAGAGCGAAAAAGAGAGAGAACTGGCACACCAGGACCTCAGCCACTGTAATTGAACTCCAGATGCTTGTGCCACTTAGTGTGCATGTGTGACTACGCTTATGTGCGTCTGCCTTACGTACACAGGATCTGTAGAGATCAAACATGGGTCCTTAGGCTTTGCAGGCAAGTGCCTTAACTGCTAAGCCATCTTTCCAGCCCTTTCCTCCTTATTTGAGAGTCTCTTATGGAACCAGAAGCTCACTGACTCGGCTAACTCAGCTGGCCAGTAAGCCACAGAGATGCTCCTGTCGCTTAAAACTTTGATTTAATCAGATTTTTTTCTTTCAATAAGTATTCATGAGGGGAAAAAAATCATTAGATAAAATACAACACTCAAGACTGTATACACTAACTACACTGGCAGCCTGAACCCTGGCCTGGAAGACAGGGCATATTGAAGGCTCTGATGTTAATAGTCAGGTGACTTTGGGCAGGTTCCTTACTTGCCATTTCCTCAAGCATAGCAAAAATTGGATTATATGAGTTTTAAAATTCCTTCTGTAGAAATATGAGCAATGAAACATTTACTAAGTATTCAAAAATACATATAAAATGTTTTGAAGTTTTGTTTCAGCACATTACTGAAAAGCAAAAGATTCTCTAGTCTTCTTATAAATCGATTTGTTTGAAAGCCATCTCATAGCTCCCACTAAAAAAGAGAGGTTACACCCACCAAAACCTGTCTTAATTACCCATGTTTGCCCTCTTTAACACATGCTTCTCTTACTTTCTGTTGGAGAATCTGTTTTCTTTTTACAGAAGGCAGTGAAATCTGGGGGAGGGGGTCCCAAATCCATCAACAGGACAAGATAGCTGACTCCCTATCATAAGGCATCTCTTGCCTATCAGCCAGGTGAAACCACAGAGAAAACGGCAAGTTAAGCACGAGAACTGCTCTCATGGCAAGCCTGAAAATCTGCCCCAGGAAGATGGTGATAGACACTGATGACACTGAAAATGTAACAAAGCAGGAATCTAGAAGTTGCTGAGAGCTCAACACTAAAGTAAATTTGTAATACATTTTCCAAGGCTCAGAAAAACATTTTGGAAGAGGGGATGGAAAGATTTTAAGAGCCGAGGCATTGCCCTTCACAGTGACCAACTGCTACCTTCATAACCCATAACCCCACGGTGAACACCAATAACACTACAGAGGAGCGCACTTAGTAGAATGGGGTGAGGAGGAGGGGAATAGGACCAACACATCATTTTGTCCATACAATAAAGTTTCTAATTAATATAAGCAAATAAGTAAAACCATCTCTTAGTTTTCTCTGAGGACAAAAAAATTCTACAGTGTAACTATTTGCAATGACACTTTGAAAATAACCAATGAGCACTGCTCCCAATGGAACATATCCCCAAATCCTGTTATGTTGACTCAGAAATACTTTTTTCTGCAGTGTTGTTGAATTCAGTGCCATGTCCATGCTAGGCCAGTGCTCTGCCACTTAGTCATATCCCAAGCCCAGTAGGAAGGGATTCCGGAACTATTCTCTGCATCAAAAAAATCAGAATTTGTTTGTTCTTTTTTTTTTTTTTTTTTTGTTTTGTTTTTGTTTTTTGAGGTAGGGTCTCACTCTAGCCCAGGCTGACCTGGAATTCCCTATTTAGTCTCAGGGTGGCCTCGAACTCATGGTGATCCTCCTACCTCTGCCTACCAAGTGCTGGGATTAAAGACATGAGGCACCAAGCCTAGCTATAATCAGATTTTGTTTTTACTTTGTTTTTCTTGTGTGTGTGGGGGGGGGTGAGAAGAGAGAAAAAGAAAGAGTGAAAGAGACACAGAGAGAAAGAACTGGTGTGCCTGGGCCTACAGCCACTGCAATTGAATTCCATACACATGCACCAGTCACCTTGTGTGTCTGGCTTACATGGGACCTAGAGAGTTGAACATGGGTCCATAGGCTTTGCAGCAGAACACCTTACCTGCTAAGCCATCTCTCCAGTCCAAATCTGAATACTTTTATTAAGCACCTTATTGTCTTTTATCTACAGTAGTTTGAGGAGCATTGGCACATAGGGCACTGCCCATATTGTGTAGAATGGCATAAGAGAGGTTCTTCACACTTTGTACTTGATTTCCATTTCTGCTATCCAGACTCTATCAGTCAAGAATGATATCTTATTCTTTTCTATATTCAGAGCCCTATAGAGTGAGAGTTGGCCCCTATCAAGTATTTATTTGTTGAAGGGATAAAAAATTCAAGAGGCTAAAATGACATTGTTTAAGATATAATTCATAATTCAATGCTCTGTGCTTGAGAAATCAATGACAATAAATATGGACTGGCTGCTCTCTGTCCTGCAACACTTTCTCTTGTGCAATAGTTCTCAAAGCATGGCCTGGGCACCCCTGGAGACTTTCTGGGGATCTGTGAGGCCCACGCTATTTTGTAATACTGAGATGCTGTGTTTGTCATTCTCATGAGTGTGTATAGTACAGTCTACATGGTGTGTAGAACTGTATGCAGACAGATGTAAGAGAATCTATTTTTCTTCAGCTAAGCCAAACTTAAGAGATTTACCACTCTTATTATTAATTTTAAATACTTTATGTTAATAATCAATAGACTTATTATTTCTATTTTAAATATTTTTATAATTTCTTGGTTTTAATGTCAAATATGGTTAATTATTAATAAATACAGATTTAGGAAACTCTTTGGAGTCATAAATTTCTAAGAGTACAAAGACTTCAGATGAAAAAGTTTGAGAACAGGAGCTGGAGAGATGGCTTAGCAGTTAAGGCATTTGTCTACAAAGCCAAAGAATCCTGGTTCGACTCTCTAGGACCCACTTAAGCCGGATGCACAAGGGACGCATGCATCTGGAGTTCATTTGCAGTGGCTGGAGGCCCTGGCATGCCCATTCTCTCTCTCTCTCTCTCTCTCTGTTTGCCTCTCTCTCTCGCTTTCTCAAGTAAATAAATAAATAAAAAATTTTAAAAAGTTTGAGAACCACTATTTATCATTTCTCAAACTTGTCATATTATACAAATTAGTATAACGCAATTACTCATCAAAATATGGGGAAATAGAAATTCCTACTTTAGAAACCCTGCAACTCAAAGTTCTACTTAGGTATTTTTTTTCCACACCACTGGTTAAATACCTTATCTAGCTTTTGAGTCTGTCAAAGGTGCCACTTCCTCTGTGAAACTGTTTTTACAACTCCATATGCTATCTTTCAATTTGCTCTGTATCCACCTCTAGATTATGGTCTTTTATTTGCATTGGTTTTCCCATTTGTTTTTAGTCCTATCATATCACAGGATCATGAATGGAGGCAGAGGGGTATAATCTGGAAAGACAAGGGCCACTAGGGTCTAACAAGCCTGGCTTTGAATGAGTAGCTCAAGCCCTAGGCAAGTTTCTTAAAGTCCTTGTGTTCTTGTTCCCACATTTTTGAATGGGATAACAATGACTACCCTGTTGTTATCCCATTGAATAGAAAGAGCTTAGCACAGTACCCAGCATAAGACGGGTGCTCAATAAATGGTGGATATTAAGAATCTGTAAATCTTCAGCAGTATTGACACGTGTTGAATAACTTAAATTAACTGCAATATAACACATTATAGGAATTTTCTCATTAAGCAGAAAGAGTATGAGGTTTACACAAATGCCAGGTATTGTCATTTTTTTCTTTTCAGGCTTTTTTTTTTTTTTTTTTTTTTTGTAAAGAAAACAGGGTTTCTGTTCCTCCGAATCTTTCCTCCCTTCCTTTTTTTTTAAAACATTATTTTTATTTATTTATTAGAGAGAGAGAGAGAGAGAGAGAGAGAGAGAGAGAACAGGTGTGTCAGGGCCTCTAGCCACTGAAAACAAACTCCAGATGTATGTGCCACTTTGTGCATCTGGCTTACGTGCGACCTGGAGAATCAAACTGGGATCCTTAGGCTTTGCAGGCAAGTACCTTAACCACTAAGCCATCTCTCCAGCCTCCTCCCTTCCTCTTAATTTTTAATTATAAGGCTCTTAATAGAGTTTTTAAAAACCCCATAACTATTTTAAATATACTCTTATTTCCCCGTCATTATTTCTCACCTGATATTAGGTTATTAAATAAACCTGAAGGGGTATGCTATTTCTTCTGAAACTGCTAAAAAGAGAATTTTACTTCCTTCAGTGGGGCAAAAATACTTTATGTCTTTCATAATACATGTCTTTACGTTTCACAAAGTATGCTGTAATCTTAGGGTTTCAGTAACCCTGAGATAATACAGGCAGAAGATATTAGAAAGTACTTTTATTCCCAAAGGATTTCTCAAAGGTGATTAAATTTACAATTTGTGCTAGACCTCAGAAGTATGCACAGCCTTATCAAATAATTGTTAATAGGATACTGATAAGAATATTCCTTAAAAGGTTAAGTTTAAAACAATTACCTTAAAGTTCCTAGCTTTCCTTTTTGTATAGTTCAAAAGATGTTTTATTCCTTTCTTAAATGACATGAGTGATATATGAGGAAAAAAGTTTTCAAGATTGTGTGATGTGTGTTTTGTTGGGTAACAAGCCCACAGCAGGCTTAGGCCAGCAGTCAAAAATGAAGCCACACCCTCAATACCAACATTTTAATCCTACCTGTTTCAAAATCTCTGAGCCACTGACCACAACCTTGATGGGACTGAATGAAATCCCAATCTTAAGCATTTTGTTGCTGTATAACGTGTATTTTAAAATGGCAGAACCAGAGCTAAAACACTGATTTTTTTTTTAAAAAAGAAATAAAAATCTAGTGTGTTCTCTTCCAGCCCTTCAGTGCAATGTACTGTTTTCAGACGTCCAAATTAACTTTAAACACCGCCCAATGTGCAAGTGTTAGCTTACTCTCCTAGTATATCATGAACCTCCTGTGACAGCCGAACAAAATCCTAGGAGTGCCAAAAGCAAATGATGCACCTAACAGGAAAGCAACAGAAGAGAATCAGAATCTGTGCGCCTGTGACAGAAAGATGTACCGAAGCAGATGGCTGACTGCAGTAGGTTACTCAAGGCCAGGGAGGGGGACGGGCAAAGGGCGCAGACCTAGAAGAGATGGACACAACCTCAGAGGTTGGCCGCACCGTTGTTCATCTACCGCCTGGACGACTGGACCAGGATTAACTGACCTCTCCTTGGTTTCTTCTTCTTCTTTTTTTCACAACACACTCACCTCTGTCCCAGCCCTTTCTCCCAAGGTCCCCTTGCAAAGCCCGCTGTCACTCACCTCCAAGGACTGTGCCCAGGAAGATGCATTTCTTTTTGTGACGTTTCAAAAAATTCCACGTTGATCTGAACATCTTCAGGTCCCTGGTGCTGAGGGTTGAGGGGCTGCTCCTCGAAGCGGGATCGAGCTCTCCAGAAACCACAAACACGACTTTCCGCAGAGGCTGTGCCGGGAGCGGGAAGGGGGCGTGCCCTAGAGCCCAGCAGCTGCGCTTTCTGCAGCCGCCGCCGCGCCGCCGCGGTCTCTGACTGGTCCGCGGCGCCTGGGTCCGTCCACAAAGAGCTCCCGAGTGCCCCGGTATTTGGGTTCCTACGCGGAAACTATGGCCCGCGAGCGTCGCGTTCCGCCGCCCTCACGGCCCTGGCGAGTTCCTCCCTTAGCCCCCTGCCCGTCAGCGGAGCGGCGGGTATGGAGGCCCAGGTGGCTTCCTCGCCGTCTTCCCGAGACTCGTGCGTGGTGTCGGAACAGGAGACCGAAAAGTGGATGGAGGAGGCGATGCGCATGGTGAGGAGGAGGAACCGGGGAGGCTGATGGGTGTAGAAACTTTTCTCCAACACGTCCCTGGCGCCCTTTCTCTTCACCATAGGCTCCCAGGATTTCTGGGTCAGGAATTTTGGCTTCAGTGCCATGAAATTTTTTTTAGCTCAGTCTCGCAGTGCTTTCGGGTGGAGAGGGAAACAAATACAGATATCATTTGTTTCATTGGTCTGGAGCATGTACCAACATTTTATATATATCTTCCTTCTGTTTCTTCTCATGTATACACCGTCAAATCACGTTATTTTGTGGTTTCCCCCTCCTTGAACATATCTAAAAGAGGACGGAAGGAAGCTGAAAATGTTTCTAGTAGAGAGCACTATGAAAATAGGTCTCCACATGTACAATCCCTTCACTCACTTATTTTACACTTTCTTCCTCTATTCCTATACTTCCTTCCCCCGCTGCCTTTACGATTGCCAATGAAAGAGGGCTTGAATCAGATTTACATGTTTTTCTAGATTTACCCATATTGGGGTGTGGATGCAAAATATACTCACCTGAGAGTAGGAGTAATCGTGGCCCAGCATCACAGATTTACATAAGCTCACATTCCATGCTCCTGAGGGTTAAGAATTTTATGATTGGTGGTGGTGTTTTTTTTTTTTTTATTTATTTGTTTTTTCCTGTTTGTTTTTGGTGCAACTGTCTCACTTTAGCCCAGAGGGATCTGGAACTCACTCTGTAGCTCTGGCTGGCCTTGAACTCTAGTGCTAGGATTAAAGGTGTGCAACACCACGCCCTGCTAGATATGGTGTTTTTATAGTTACAGTACAAAAGAAGGTCATAAACAAAGGCACCTTCCTTCCTTCCTCCCTTCCTTCCTTTCTTTCTTTCTTGGTTTGTCGAGGTAGCGTCTCACTCTAGTCCAGGCTGACCTGGAATTCACTATGTAGTCTCAGGTTGTCCTCGAACTCACAGTGATCCACCTACCTCTGCCTCCCAAGTGCTGGGATTAAAGGCATGCACCTCCATGCCCGGCAAACCAAGGCACTTTTCAAGTACTTTGGTGGAAACATCTGGTAGGCAAAGCAAGGAAATCTGTGCTGTTATTCTCAGGTGGTATCTGATAACATTCTTAAATTTCAGGTTGCTGAAAGCTGGGGATCCTTTTCTTGATTTTTTTCTTTCTTCTTATTTATTTACTTATTTATTTATTTAATTTATTATTTATTTATTTCTAAGGAGAGAGAGAGAGAGAGAGAGAGAGAGAATGGGTCCAGGTGTAGGGACCCGAGGGGGAAGCAGGAAGCTGCTGCTGCAGGTAGTGTTGTTGTACCCATCTTGTACGAGAGTGGATCCAACTCAGGTTCTGGCCCTGCCAGGACAGGCAAGGTGGCATCTCTTTGGGCCTCTGTCCCTGGCTGACTACCTATTTTTTAAAAAGCTATTTTGCTCCTGTTTTCCTTCACTAGGACATTGCTGTCCCTGTTATAGAGTTTATAACACTTTATAGACACTGTACATTTTCCCCTTAAGCATCTTTTTCTACTGGTGTCTTCATCTTCCCACCACCTGTACACTATTCTCTGTTTAAACGCTAAGCATGATTTTTTTTTTGGGGGGGGTTTCGAGGTATGGTCTCGCTCTAGCCCCTTATGTACTCTCAAGGGTGTCCTTGAACTCACGGCAATCCTCCTACCTTTGCCTCCCAAGTGCTGGGATTAAAGGCATGCGCCACCATGCCCGGCCATTTTTATCTTTTAATTGGAGTTTAAGCATTGTTTACCTCCTACACTGGGTTAAGAAGGTTAGCAGCTTCTTGTTGAGTTTATCTTCTAGGCCTTCAACAGAGGGAAATGTGGCTTGTCATAATCTTGTACTTTGTTCTTCAAAGAAACTGAGGCAGTATAGAGTATCATCCCCCCCCCCCATAAAGGCAGAGAATGTCCTTGAGCCTGCCCTTGCAGTCTCCACTTTGCTAGAGGTCGGAGAAGGACACAGCTTCTCCTTATCTCTTGCTGTCTAAAGAAGTTCCCTGGATTTGTTTTTCCATACACAGCATGTGTCTCTCCCTGGGAAGGAGTTCCCCTTTCCTAGAGTTAAGCTTCCTGGATGGATTAAAACGGAACCTGGCACTATGGTTGGTTAGCTCAGTCCCCAAAACTTGGCATAAGAGTTGCATAGCTCAGCCCTCATTCAGAACCTATAAATGACCCAATGTGGGTTTCTGTGTGGGCTTCTGCCTTCTTATGGGAAGAAGCTTTCTGTACTCTGGGGATTTATTCAACTTTTGCCTTCCCATGGGCAGGAACTGTACTGTCTCCTCTTTCCTTCTCTCAATATAATAAAGTTTCTGAAAGCTTTACCCTCTGGTCTGTGGACTTCAATTCTTTTAACTCATAAGACAGGAATCCAGGTGATGCAGGATTTGGGGGTTCTGGAAGGATTTCCCGAACTTGTGAAACCCAGTTTTGGGTCCTTATCCTATTTGAGGGGGAGGGGCGATTCAAGATAGGGTCTTGCTCTAGCACAGGCTGACCTGGAGTTTATTACGTAGTCTCAGAGTGGTGTCAAACTCACAAAGATCCTCCTACCTCTGCCTCCCAAGTGCTGGGATTAAAGGTGTACACCACTATGCCTGAGGCCTTATCCTATTGTAGACTCAAAGCTAAGTTATGAGTTATTGAATCATAGCATTTCTTGCTCATGCTTTGTTCATATCTAAAGGGGTATGTTAAACAATTTTGGTCATTTTAATAATAACTAAAAACATAAGGGCCTCCACAAGCATGCACATACATGCACACGTGTATCACACAATAATAAACCCTATAGATATTTCTGTATTGTCTGGTAATCTGTTGTTCAATATATAGTCGCTAGTGGCTTTGTGGATAAATGTAAAGTATAAGTAAAACAAAACCACAAGAAAACAAACATAAAATCCCTGCAGTACATATATGCAGTTATAGAAAAAAATTATTATCTGGAAGTTTGGAGATACGAGGTCCCCTTCCTCCCCATGTTGAACAAAGACACTCAAGAGAATGGGCCATCCCAAAAAGCAGACTTTACTTTTTCAAAATGGTCCCCAGCACCTCTCTAAAGTGAGTTAGCAAGCACACTGACCAAGCAATCCATCCAGTCTTTTATCCCTAATACACAAAGAAAAGGGAGGGAAGCTGACCCTTGCCTCATTGGCTAAGAGGAAAAATGGCACAAAGAACTAAGGCAGGCCGCCACAGATGGACAGGAATGTGGGAGTTATTTCTGTTGACCCTGAGTTATGTTAGAGCTTTCTTATCATGGGATGGGAGGTGTTGTACCCTAAAATTGAGTCATTCAAGTTTGATAAAGAATGGGGTTTCTCTTAGGAGTTTTGACATGAATGGTTTTTATTTTTGATGTGTGGGGTTTTTAACCTCCAAGTTATTTGCCTTAAACATATCTTATTCCTAGGGAAAAAAAGAGACTAAGCATACATACAAATAGAGGAATAACAGTTGCAATGTTCTAGGATACATTGTTTTACTGTACTGAGTGTTTTCTGGGTCCTTAGCTATAGACTTTGAGAGAAATTCCAAGAGAAAGCAAACAGACACTCAACCATTTCTACAGCTATGGTATGATTAAGAGTTCCCTGTGTTTGGGGTCCTGTGTTGAGGGTTGCACACGCACCTCCTGTTCTTTGTTCTAGGTTTGTACATGCACCTCCTGTTCTTTGTTCTAGGTTTGCACACATACCTCCTGTTCATGTTGCGCCTGTGTCTTTGCATTGCATCACCTCTCAGATTTTCCACTTTGTGTTTCAGGCCAAAGAAGCACTTGAAAATATTGAAGTTCCTGTTGGCTGCCTTATGGTCTACAACAATGAAGTTGTAGGGAAAGGAAGAAATGAAGTTAATCAAACCAAAAATGTATGTGAAGGTAAATGCAGACATACAGCAATGATGATGGGAGCCCAGAAGATGAGTGAGAATATGGTCCCATGGGATCATGTTTACTCACATCTCCTTTTTAGAAAATGCTGTTGTTGTTGTTGTTGTGATCATTATTATTATTATTAAACAGTGGCATAATAATGTTTGTTTTAGATGTGGAAAATTCAACTGTGCAAAGTAGTGTAATGCATTCTTTAGTTACTTTAAAGAAAAACTATCCTCAATTTATAAATTTTGAGAGGCATAAACATTGTTTTACAAAAACCCTATTTCTAGGCTAATTTGGTGGAATGAAGTTTCCAGACCTAGCTGGCTTTAGCTACATGTAGTATATCTGCTCCAGTAGCACGTGTGGTTCTGTTGTGACCAGATTGGCAGGCTTGTGTTCAGAGCAGTGTTTTTTAAATATGGTGTCACTTCAGTGTGTCATTGTAGATCTGGTTGGGAAGAATAAGTAGGTGCTAAAGTGCTAAATTTTACAATTTTAAAGAATCAGATGGGGCTGGAGAGACGGCTTAGTGGTTAAGGAGCTTATCTGCAAAGCCAAAGGACTCAGGTTCGATTCCCCTGACCCACATAAACCAGATGCACAAGGTGGCACATGCATCTGGAATTCATTTGCAGCTGCTGGAGGCTCTGGCATGTTCTTTCTCTCTCTCTCTCTCTCTCTCTCTCTCTCTCTCTCTCTCTATATATATATATATATATATATATATATATATATATATATATATATATATATATATATATATATATATATGTATATATGTATATGCTGGACATTGTGTCACACATCTTTAATCCCAGCACTTGGGAGGCAGAGGTAGGAGGATCACTGAATTTGAGGCCAGCCTGAGACCACATAGTGAATTCCAGGTCATCCCAGACTAGAGCAAGACCCTACCTCAAAAAAAAAAAAATCAGATGACCTCAAGGATAACATGACTAATGCCATTCATGCACTTTGATTATCATGTGCTTCTGAGAGCAAAGAACAGGTTGGTACTAGTTCTTTTTTTTTTAAAAAAATCTTTATTTATTTATTTAAAAGAGAGAGAATGAGAGAGAGAGAGAGAGAGAGAGAGAACGGGCATGCCAGGGCCTCCTGCCACTGAATACGAACTCCAGATACATACGCCACTTTGTGCATCTGGCTTTACATGAGTCCTGGGGAATCGAAACCAGGTTTTGCAAGCAAGAGCCTTTCACCCCTGAGCCACTAGTTCTTTGAGACATTTAAAAATTCAAGCTGGCCATGGTGGTGCACACCTTTCATCCCAGCACTCAGGAGGCAGAGGTAGGAGGATCACCATGAGTTCAAGGCCACCTTGAGACTACATACTGAATTCCAGGTCAGCCTGGGTTAGGAGTGAAACCCTACCTCAAAATCCCCCCTCCCACCTTGCAAAAACAAAATAATAATAATCTGTCATATCCACCAGAAATTTTAAAAATCCTGAGCTGGAGAGATGGCTTAGCAGTTAGAGGCACTTGCTTGCAAAGCCTCATGGTTTGATTCCACAGTACCCAAGTAAAGTCAGATGCACCAAGTGGTGGATGCATGTGTCTGGAATTCATTTACAGTGGCAGGAGGCCATCATGCACTCATATGTTCTGTCTGCTTCTTTCTGTCTGTCTCTCTTGGCCTCAAATAAACAATAAAAAAATGTTTTTAAAGAAAAAACATCCCTGAGATTTAGCAAAGCACATGTAAAGTGGGAACCCAGATTCACAAAGCAATTGTGAGGCTATTAAAATACCCAAGAGACAAATAGTAAACATGATGGCATAATTAGTGAATATATTGGCACATGCGTGGCAGTTCTGGGTTTTAAATAATTGTCATACCTCCTAATGTGTATTTTGTAATCTTGTATGACATGTGTAACATGAGAACTTTGAATGCTCTAATCCATCAATAACCTCAGTTTCTTGTATACTTAGAAGTTAACCAGGGTTATTTCATTAGCATATGTCATATAAATTTACCATTTGAGTACAGAGTTGGAAGGGTCTGCTCCCCAAGTGAGGATTTCTGAGCTCTGCTCTGGGCTCTTGACACCACCACCACCCTTTCCTCACTACTACCCTTTCCTCTTTACCAGCCGGACCATGTCCCCAGCCCCCCTCACTTTGTTTCTCTTTTCCTTCTCTCCCACCCCCGTCCTCTAATTCCCTGTTCCCATCATTCTGGTCCCCTTCCTCCTTCCCTAAAAGCCCCTTTACTTTCATATCCCATGTATTCTCTTACCCCCTTGTAAAATTTATTTATTTATTTATTTTCAAGCAGAGAAAGAGACAGAGAATAAATGGGTATGCCTAGGCCTCTAGCCACTGCAAATGAATTCCAGATGCATGTGCCACTTTGTGCATCTGGCTTTACATAAGTACTGGGGAATCAAACCTAGGTCCTTCAGCTTTAGCAGGAAGCACCTTAACTGCTAAGCCATCTCTCCAGCTTACCCCCCCCTTTTTTTTTCTCCCAAACCTTTCTTTAAGACCTCTTTTGTCATGATCCATCATGAATCCTTTCCTAATTTTATGGCCTACATCCATGCCACCCTTGCACACATATATACATATATAAAAATTAAAATCTTGGATCCATAATTAGAGAAAATTTATTGTATTTGTCTGAGTCTGGGATACTTTGCTTAAGATAACAAAATCCTGTTCCATTCATTTCTCTGAAAATATTATGATTTTTTTTAACTTTACAGCAGAATAAAGTTCCATTGTGTATATATACATTTTCTTTCCTTTCTTTCCTTTCTTTCCTTCTTCCCTTCTTTCCTTCCTTCCTTCCTTCCTTCCTTCCTTCCTTCCTTCCTTCCTTCCTTCCTTCCTTTCTTTCTTTCTTTTTCTTTCTTTCTTTCTTTCTTTCTTTCTTTCTTTACTTATTTATTTTTATTTTCCAAGGTAGGGTCTTACTCTAGCTCAGGCTGACCTGGAATTCACTATGTAGTTTCAGGGTGGCCTCGAACTCATGGTGATCCTCCCATCTCTGCCTCCTGAGTGCTGGGATTAAATGTGTGAATCACCATGCCTGGCACTATACAATTTCTTTTTCTGGTCCTCTGTTGGTGGACATGTAAGTTGGTTCCATTTTCTAGCTATTGTTAATAATACAGCAATAAACATGGTTGTGTGAGTATTTCTGTGGTAGACTTAAGAGTTCATTGGAGCTGGGCATGGTGGCACATGCCTTTAATCCTAGCACTGAAGAGCACTGGGGAGGCAGAGGTAGGAGGATCACCGTGAGTTCGAGGCCACCCTGAGAAAACAGAGTGAATTCCAGGTCAGCTTGGGCTAGAGTGAGACCCTACCTCAACAAAAAAAAAAAAAAAAAAAAAAAAAAAAAAAAGCATTTTTTGGGTGGATATCTAGGTGTGTCATACCTAAATAATATGGTAGTTCTAGCTTTAGTTTTTTTGAGAACCCTCCCCACTGACTTCCACAGTGGCTACTTAAGTTGGCATCTCTACCAGCAATGAGCAGGTCTCCTCTTCCCCCCCATTCTCACTAGCACTTGTAGTCATTTGTCTTCTTGATGACAGCTGTTCTGACTGGGGTCAGATGGAGTCTCCAAGCAGTTTTAATTTGCATTTCTGTGCTGGCAAAGGGTATAGAACACTTTCAAGTATTTGTTGGCAGTGTGCATTTCTTTTGAGAACTGTCAGTTTAGTTAACTGGCCGATAAAAATCAGAAGAGTTTGTTGTTGTTGTTGTTTGTTTGTTTTGAGGTAGGGTCTCACTCTGGCTCAGGCTGACCTGGAATTCACTCTGTAGTCTCAGGGCGGCCTCAGACTCATGGCAATCGATCCTCCTACCTTTGCCTCCCAAGTGCTGGGATTAAAGGTGTGCACCACCACACCCGGCCAGAAGATTTTTTTTTTTTTTTTAGTGTGTATTTTTTTCTCATTTTTGCCTATGCCTATATTCTGAAGTGTTTTTTTTATGTTTTTCTTCTCTAGCAGTTTCAGGTTTTATATTAAGTTATCTGATCCATTTTGAATCTTTTTTGTGCAGGATGAAAGACACCAGTCTAATTTCATTCTTACACATATGGATATCCAGTTTCTCAGCACTGTTTGTTGAAGAAAATATCTTTTTTCCTTATGTAGGTTTTTGACACCAACAAAAGTGTCCAAATATTAGGTGGCTGTAGCTATGTGATTTTATTTCTGGGTCCTGCATTCTATTCTGTTGGTCCACATGTCTGTGTGTCCATACCATGCAGTTTTGTCACCGTGGTACTATAGTAGAATTTGAGGTTAGGTATTGTGATACTGTAAGCATTGTATTTTTTGTGTAGGATTTCTCTGGCTGTTTAGGGTCTTTTGTGTTTCCATATAAATTTGCGGTTATTTTTTCTAGTTCTTCAGTGAATGTCATTTGAATTTTGTTGGGGGTTCCATTGGGTCTCTACACAGCTTTTGGTAATGTAGCTCTTTTTACAATGCTGATTCTGCCAATTCGTGAGCATAGAAGGTCTTTCCACTTTCTAACGTCTCTTTTAATTTTTCTTAAATGTCTTCAAGTTTTCTTTATAGCAATCTTTCACTTCTAAATGAGGTTTATTACTCAAGCTATTGTGAATGAAGTGTTTTTATTGGGTTATATCAAAGCTATTGATTTTTATATGCTGATTTTGTACCCTCCTACTTTAATAAAAGTATTTATCATGGGCTGGAGAGATGGCTTAGCAGTTAAGACACTGGCCTGCAAAACCTAAGGACCCAGGTTTGATTCCCCAGGACCCACATAAGCCAGATACACAAGGTGGTGCATGTGTCTGGAGTTGGTTTGCAGTGGCTAGAGGTCCTGGCATGCCCATTCTCTCTCTCTCTCTCTCTCTCTCTCTCTCTCTTTCTATGTGCCTCTTTCTCCCTCCCCCTCTCTGTCTCTTAAATAAATAAATAAATAAATAAGAGTATTTATCAGATCTAAGAGTTTTCTAGTGAGGCTCACAGGGTCTTTTCAGTACATGATCATGTCATCTGTATATAGGATGATTTGGCTTCTTTCTTTCTGATTTTTATCACTTTTGCTTCTTTTTGTGATTGCTTCAGCTAAAACTTGGAGTTCTCTATTGAAAAAGTGTGGAGAGAGTGGGCACGGTTGTCTTTTTCTGGATTTTAGAAGAAATGTCCTCAGTGTTTGCTCAGTGTATTAACTGTAGGTTTCCCATATATAGTCATTATTCTGTTGAGATATATTTCTCTGTTCCTAGCTTCTTTTTTAATGTTTTCTTTCTCTTTCTATCTTTCTTTCTTTATGTATTAGAGAGAAAGAGAAAGAGGAAGATAGAGAAATGGATGTGCCAGGGCCTCTACCCACTGCAAATGAACTCCAGAGATGCATGCACCATCTTGTGCATTTGGCTCACGTGGGTCCTGGGGAATTGAACTTGGGTCCTTAGACTTAACAAGCAAGCACTTTAACTGCTAAGACATCTCTCCAGCCCAGTTCCTAGCTTCTTTAGATTTTTTTTTTTTTTTTTGAGGTAGGGTCTTGCTCTATCCCAGGCTGACTTGGAATTCATTATGTAGTCTCAGGGTGGCCTCCAACTCAAGGTGATCCTCCTACCTTTGCCTCCCAAATGCTAGGATTAAAGGCCTGCACCATCACGTCTTGCTCTTTAGAACTTTAAAATATTTATTTATTAGTTACTTATTTTTGAGAGAGAGAGATCTAGAGAATGGGAGCACCAGGGCCTCCACCCACTGCAAATGAACTCCAGATGCATGCACCATCTTGTGCATCTGGCTTACATGAGTACTGGGGAATTGAGCCTTGAACCGGGGTCCTTAGGTTTCACAGGCAAGCGCTTAACCACTAAGCCATCTCTCCAGCCCTCTTTAGAACTTTTATCATGAAGGCATATTGAATTCTGCCTTTTCTGCATCTATTGAGATGAGCATGTGATTTCTTTGTTGTTGTTTTTTTTTGAGGTAGGGTCTCACTCTAGCTCAGGCCGACCTGGAATTCACTATGTAGTCTCAGGGTGGCCTTGAACTCATGGTGATCCTCCTACCTCTTTCCCCCCCCTGCCCCCTAGTGCTGGGATTAAAAGCGTGTGCCACCACGCCCGGTGAGCATGTGATTTCTGTCCTTAAGTCTATTTATATGATGTATTACATTTATTGATTTGCATATGTTGAACAAATCTTGCATCCGTGGAATGGTTGTTACTTCTTACATTTGGTTTGTGAAAATTTTGTAGAGAATTTTTGCATTTATGTTCATCATGGAAAATGGCCCATAGTTTTATTTCTTTGCTGTGTTCTTAATCTGGTTTTGCTACCAGGGTAATTCTGGCTTCTAGAAGGAGTTTTATAGTATTCCTTCCCTTTTTGTTTTGTGGAACAATTTGAGGAATATTCGTGTAGCTCTTCTTAAAAGTTTGGTAGGATTTGGCAGTGAATTCATCTGGTCTAGGGCTTTTCTTTGTAGGGAGACTTTTAATAACAGCTTCAATTGCATTGCTTGCTATGGGTCTGTTTAATTTGTTTATGTCTTCTAGATTGAATTTTGTTAGATCCCATGTGTTTAGGGATTTGTGCATTAGGCTATTTTAATGAGAGGAAGGGAGAGGGGAGGAGAGCTGGCTGAGTTCATAAGTAGCATTCTGCAGCACTCTGCTTCATGCGGTTCACGCTGCTGAGGCCTAAAATGACAGGACAGTGTGCTTGGAACAATTACCTAGGCTTAATGACATTAGATGACTTTCCCAGCAGCATATAATTAGGATTGTCACTGTCAGTTTTTACATTTACAGGTAACTGATCACAGATGCTAGTGATTCTCCTATGGAGTACCCTCTCCCATGAGACTCACCCCAAATCTCTGCTTCCTTCTCCAGGCTTCCATTATATAAAATCTCATCCCCCAAAATGTACATGGTGACATTCCATTAAACTGTATATAGACTGCTTTCGAGTGAGGTCAGTGACAGCCTTGAAAACATATTTAAAACTAGAGCACAAGCTAATGAAATTTCAAGCTTCCCCCAAAATATTAAGAATCCATGGGCAGCTTTTCCCTCCTTCCTTCCTTCCTTCCTTCCTTCCTTCCTTCCTTCCTTCCTTCCTTCCTTCCTTCCTTCCTTCCTTCCTTCCTTCCTTCCTTCCTCCTTCCCTCCCTCCCTTCCTCCCTCCCTTCTTCCCTCTCTTCCTCCCTCCTTCATTTCCTTCCCTTTCTTCCTCCTCCTTCCCTTTTCTCTTTTTCTTTCTTCCTCTTTCCCTCCTTTCTCTCTCCCTTCCTTCCTCCCTTCCTCCCTTCCTTTTTTCTTTATTTCTATATCTATATCTGCCATCTTTATGTCATTCTAATAGAAAGTTTCAGCCGGGCGTGGTGGCGCATGCCTTTAATCCCAGCACTCGGGAGGCAGAGGTAGGAGGATCGCCGAGAGTTCGAGGCCACCCTGAGATTACATAGTTAATTCCAGGTCAGCCTGAGCCAGAGTGAGACCCTACCTCGAACCCCCCCCCCCAAAAAAAAAGAAAGTTTCCCATAAAGTTCCTAAGAACTTCATTAAATACACAGCAAGATCCATCAACACTTGTGAGTTTATCATACTGAAATGGGGAGTCGATAGTCAAGGTTGACTGCTAAGAGTATTCTGAAAACTCATTCAAATGAGGAGGAGCGATTCCTAACACTTCCTCTCTGTATTTATGTTTTACTTATCTGTAAAGTGTCAGCTGTATGAAACAAACAATATCAATGTAAGCATCTCTCTCTTTAAAGGCTACTCGACATGCAGAGATGGTGGCCATCGATCAGGTTTTAGATTGGTGTCGTCGAAGTGGCCAGAATCCCTCTGCAGTATTTGAACGTACTGTGCTGTATGTCACCGTGGAGCCATGCATTATGTGTGCAGCTGCTCTCCGCCTGATGAGTATCCTTTGACTTCTGGGGTTCCTGTGTTGTACTTGCCTGTGAACAAGAAAATGGCCAGATGTACAACCCATTTTCTCTTTTTATTATTTCTTTTCTTTTTTTTTTTTTCCTTTTTGGTACCAAGATTAAATTCAGCACCTTGTGCATGCTAAGTGCATTCTCTATCACTTAGCTATGCCCTTAGCCTTCTGTTTCTTAATACATGAAAACACAGACTTATGAAACACATTTTAAAGTATATTATATCTTGGGCAAAACAGGAAACATTTTCACATAGTAAAATTACCTATATTTTTCTATATTAATAAACACAGAACTATGAACAAGTAAACAGAGAAAGGAAGGCTTGGCACTCACTTAAACTCTGTGTAAGGATGGATCCTCCCTTAAGTTAGAGTATAGATTTCCCTATCTATGTATGGCCTTTGGATAATACATTATGGGTCACTGAAAAATAAAAATTGTGTGTCTGTGTGTATTTATTTTTGCCATGAATACTATCATGAACTACAAAAAGATTAAGCACAAAAAGATTAAGTAAAGGGTAAATAAGTAAAAAAATCATTTATGATGTTATAATTGTACATACATGGAAAGTAATAAAACTCTAGCTCTTTAATTGTGTCTTACCCAGAGTCAGCAACATAAATGTTGAGTACAGTCAACTCCTCACACTTATTTATTCATTGAACAATGCTGGGGCCTCATGCTAGGCAGGCATCTCTTCATACTTGCATTTTATGTATCTCAGGGTGGCCTTGAACTCATGGTGATCCTCGTACCTCTGCCTCCCAAGTTCAGGGATTAAAGGTGTGCGCCACTACGCCCGGTTATACTTCCATTTTAAAACTATATGCAGGGGCTGGAGAGATGGTTCAGTGGTTAAGGCACTTGCCTGCAAAGCCAAAGGACCTAGGTTCGATTTTTAAGGGCCCACATAAGCCAGATGCACAATGTGGCACATGCATCTGGAGTTCATTTGCAGTGGCTGGAGGCCCTGGCATGTCCATTCTCTCTCTCTCTTCTTCTTTCTTTCTCTCAAATAAATAAAAATAAAAAACTATGCAAATAGTTTTATCACTGCAAGTAATTTGAACACACTGTATCATGTTTCACTTTGGGGAGGGTTTGAGTGCAATCAGATGTGCAGTCCCTATACAAGACAAGTTATTGGCAGCGTGGAGTTTCCTCAGCATCCTGTCTTACAGCATAGCTTTGCTTCAGTCTCTTACATTGTTATATTTACTTGGGGAAAGGACAGGAGACAAACTTTTTTGGCTTTTTTTAAAAAGTATTTTAATTAATTTATTTGAGAGAGAGAGAGAGATAGAGGCAGATAGAGAGAGAATGGACATGCTAGGGCCTCTAGCCACTGCTAATGAACTCCAGATGCATGTGCCACCTTGTGCGTCTGGCTTACATGGGTCCTGGAGAATTGAACCATGGTCCTTAGGCTTCACAGGCAAGCGCCTTAACCACTAAGCCATTTCTCCAGCCCTTTTATGGCTTTTTGAGACAGGGTCTCATGTGGCCCAGGCCAGCTTTCACCTCCCAAGTGCTGGGCTGCCAGCCTATAATTGGCTTTTAAAAGGTTGAAATTCCGGAATTAAATTTCTACCTCTTGTTTGGCTGCAATTCTGAAAAAGTAAGCTAGGGATCAGCAGAAAACACATTGAACTATTAACATTAAGCAACCACTCAGTTTCCATTCTGCTTACGATTGTGAGGTGTTGGCTTATAAATGCTTTAAACTTCTGAGCTTTCCTCCAGGCTGACGAGTGCCATCGGCCTTCCCCAATCTTGCCATGATTCTGTACATCCCTGTCAGGACCTTAATTCTGCATTATAAATCCCTCTGGTTGTCTACGGCTGTCAGAATGAGCGATTTGGTGGCTGTGGCTCTGTTCTAAACATCGCCTCCGCAGACTTACAGAATACTGGGAGACCATTTCAGGTAATGGAATCTGCCTGTGCTTTTCTGTCGTATTACTCATGTCTCGATGGGCTGGCTGCTTGTGTGTATGCTCAGTGTTCCAAGAAGCTGTGACAGAACTGTGGTCTCTTGGGCCCCTGGGCTGAGTTGAGTCTTTTTATGCCTCAGCGAAGGGTGACAAATAAGCGTCTATTGATGAGTGTCTGCTCTGTTCAATTTTGGAACCTCTCTGGAAGGAGGGTCTTCAAGCTCCCCTCTCCCTCCCTGTGATCTTCAGCAGCTCTTAGGTTTAAAGACGCTCTCACTGTTGAAACTTTCCATCAGTGCTCCTAGCTCGGTGGTGTACTGAGTTTGGTGAATCCTGGCCTGTCCCAATTACAGGAAATGTCATGTACAATAATCAGCATTTTTTTTATTGACAACTTCTTTAATTGTAGACAATATCCCATGTTATTTCCCTCCCTCCCCCCACTTTCCCCTTTGAAACTTCACTCTCCATCATATCCCCTCCCCCTCTCAATCAGTCTCTCTCTTCAGTTTGATGTCATGATCTTTTCCTCCTATTATGATGGTCTTATGTAGGTAGTCAGGCACTGTGAGGTCATGGATATCCAGGCCATTTTGTGTCTGGAGGAGCATGTTGTAAGGAGTCCTACTCTTCCTTTGGCTCTTACATTCTTTCTACCCCCTCTTCTGCAATGGACCCTGAGCCTTGGAAGGTAGGTTTGAGATGTTTCAGTGCTGAGCACTCGTCTGTCACTTCTTAGCACCATGGTGCCTTCTGAGTCATCCCAAGGTCACCACCATCTGAAAAGAGAAGCTTCTCTAACCAAAAGTGAGAGTAGCATTAATATATGGGTGTGGACATTAAGAGAAGTGCTCACTGGGCAGTTTGGTGAGCATAGTATATACATTTAGTGAGACTCCAATAGACATTACACCCTTAGGGCTCATCACTACCCTGTCATATGTTTTCAGTATCAGGGATGTGTTATCTCCCATGGAGTGGACCTCCAGTCCAATTAGAGAGCAGTTGGTTTCCCCCATAACAGACAGCATTTTCTTTTATTGCACAAGCTCTGTCATTTTACTTGATGACCACACACCATTGTTACTATTCAATAGTCACTGTCATTTCTTTTTTTTAATCTGCCTTTTTAATGTTCAGATTTCCCCAAGACCAGAGAATCTACATGTCTTTTGCCTCTTAAAAATAATACTTTTGGGGCTAGGAAGATGGCTCAGCGGGTAAGAGAGAGCTCTTTTATCTTTTCTTTTTTTCTTTCTTCTTTTTTTTAAGCTAGGGTCTCACTTTAGCTTAGGCTGACCTGGAATTCACTGTGTCATCTCAGGGTGGCCTTGAACTCACGGTGATCCTCTTACCTTTGCTTCCCAAGTGCTGTGATTAAAGGCGTGCGCCACCACACCCGGCAGGGTCAGAGCTCTGCCGTGCAATGATAACCTGTGTTTGCTCTCCAGCGCCCACATAAAAAAGTTGGGTGTGGTCACAATGCTTGTTACCCATTGCTGAAATGCCAGAGATACGGTTGTCACTGGGGCTCTCTGGTCAGCCAGTCTAACCAAAAAACATTCCAGGTTCAAGAAGAGACTCCCTCTCAAGGAAATATGGTTGAGGAATGATAGAGGAGGACACGTGACAACCTACTCTGGCTATTGCAGGCATGTGCATGGGAGGCATGCATCTGCACACAAATACGTAGACACATATACACACTACACGCACACACACCAAAAGAGAGAGAAGTAATTTACTTTCCTTTTTTATATTTATTTTTTTATATAATTAAAAAATTATTTATTTATTAATTTGAGAGAGAGAAAGAAAGAGGAAGATAGAGAGAAAGAGAGAATGGGTACTCCAGGGCCTCTAGCCACTGTAAATGAACTCCAGATGCATGTGCCCCCTTGTGTACCTGTCTTAAGTGGGTCCTGGGGAATTGAACCTGGGTCCTTTGGCTTTGCAGGCAAGTACCTTAATCACTAAGTCATTTCCTCAGCCCTACTTTCCTTTTTTTAAAGCTATTTTTATTTATTTACATGGAGAAAGAGAATAAGAATGAGTGTACCAGGGCCTCCTGCTGCTGCAAATTCCAGATGTGTACCCCACTTTGTGCATCTGGCTTTACATGGCCACCAGGGAATTGAACCCAGACCATCAGGCTTTGCAAGCAAGTGCCCCCACCACTGAGGCATCTTTCCTGCCCCAACTTTCCTTTTAATTCTTACTGCATTGCCAAAGTTTTTTTTTTTTTTTTTTTTTTTTTTTTTTTGAGGTAGAGTTTCACTCTAGCTCAGGCTGACCTGGAATTCACTATGTAGTCTCAGGGTGGCCTTAAACTCATGGGGATCCTCCAACCTCTGCCTCAGAGTTTGGTCTGGGTTCTCTCCAAGATAGAAGGTTAGTCCAAATGTATTATACTCTTAAAAAAAAAAAAGGTGTGGGGGATGTGTGGCTGGGGACATGGCACAGTGGGTAAAGCACTTGCTGTGCAAGTGTGAGCAGCAGAGTTTTGAACCCCAGCCCCCATGTAAATGCTGAGTGGGAGTGGTGGCCCACCTGAAATCCCAGAGGTAATTGCAGGACCAGCTGGTTAGCTAGACTGATCAAATCATTGTGCTCCGGGTTCAAGTGAGAGATCAGATAAGTTGAAGAGTTATCAAGGAAGACATTCCATGTCTCCCTCGGGCCTCCACATACAAATCACGTGTGTACTCATGTATGAACACACCTACACATACAAAACAAAGAAAAGAAAAAGATTTAATAAATGGTGACATTCTTGGGTGGTTATTGTTCAGTTAATGGGTTTTCCTAACAACAACCGTGCCTTTGAAGCATAGATGCCTTTACCATCATCACATCAGAAAGAAACTGCAGTGGAGTAATGGGAAGCAAATGGGTAGCCCAAACTCTGCTTATGTAACTCTTTGCAAGTGAGTTGCTGACTATAGGGTACTTCTTTTATGAGAACAATTGCTCAGAGTGTCTGGGGAGAATAAAGATGAGCCCCAAGTGTCAGGCATGGGCGGAACATTTCTCTGTGAAATGTCAGTGACAGGAAGGCACAAACACATCCCCCTCTCAGGTGTCTCTAGAGTCAATCTGGCTGAATGAGGAAAAGTTCATTTACAGTTCACCAGGCTACATTGGTTCAATTGAAAATGAATGCCAGAGCTAAGGACGGCTTAGCACCACGTAAACATGAGGGTCTGAGAGGATCTGTGTTCGATCTCCAGCTATCATGTAAAAACCTGGGCATGGACACATGCCTGTAATTCCAGTTCTTTTGGGGGTGGGATACGGAGATAAGAGAATGTCTGGAGCTTGTTGATCAGCCAGTGTGACCTAAAAAGGGAAGCTCCAGTTTCAGGAAAAGACTCCATCTTGAGGAATCAACATAGGCGAGCAATAGAGGACAGCCAGCCCTCTCCTCTGGCCTCCACGTGCATGGGCATGGGCACACGCATCTCCACACCCATGCGCAGACAGCACCACACACATACACGTGTGCACTCACACACACAGAAGGAAAATGAATGGCCATGGTCTATGGCCATATCTATAGGCTTGCTATGACTAATTATAATGTGTAACAGTCTTCTGCAGTTCTACGGAAACATTGGTACCCAGGCTTCTGGTTGCTGTATTTTCTTTCTTTCTTTGGCTGGGTTCAGTGGATGGTTCAGGAGGTAGAATTGCCAGGTCCTCCGGCAGGTAGGGCTGAAGAAGGAGCCGGTCCAGCCGGTCCCTTCTTGGGGCTGAGCAGGATGGTGAGTGTCGGCGACCCAGAACCCCCTCCTCCAAAGCACTGGAGAGAAAAACACACTGGGTCGGGAGTCTTGTCAAAGCAGGATCTCGTTTTATTGTAGTAGGAAGGTGTTTATATAGCATTGAGAAAGAGGGTGGGTCTCAGGATGGGATAAAGGTGTAGGGGCCAATAGTATTTCACCACGTTAGCAGTAGCTGGGCGGAGACAGTTTTGGCTTAGATCTTGCTGAGTCACTCCTAAGCGGGAGTAATAGACCAAAGACAGGTCGCCAAACTCTAGTCAGGCTCAGGAAGTTCCATTGGGCCTCACACCCGGGCCTCTTAGGGCCCAACATAGAATCCTCTTGCAGAATTAGAGATATTTTTCGTCTTAGAAGCAGCATGTAAGGAGACCTGCAAGATGCTAGTTTTCAGAGAAGATCACCATTCATGTGTCATGAATCATGTGTCAGTCCAATGCTTGCTTTTCCTTAAATTTCATGAAGACTTTATGCTTTTTACTAAAGGCACAGATTTGTAGTTCTCGTGGGTTCTTGAAACACTGTCTTGATATTAGCGCATTCGTCTTCTTCACATGGAACTCGGTGGCTCTGGTGCTCTGGGTGCATGTTAGAGTCACTTGGAGAGCTTTTGTCCTCCTCTATGCTCAGCCCCTGGGCCAACGGACTGAGGAGGCAGGAACAAGCATCCGTGCATTTGTTGAGGGCTCCCAAGCGATTGGATCGAGCAGCGGAGGCTGAGGACCGCCACTTTATCATCCTCCATGTGCGAGGAGAGGCCTGGCGGATACTGGTCCTTGCACACAGAAAGCCCAGGACCACAGTAAGGGGACTGGCCTGAGAAGCCAGGAAAAGAGAGGATCATGCGAGGAAGGCATGTCCAGTCATCTGCATGACCGGAACTGAGTGGGCAAGGAGGGCATGTTTCTGTCAACAGGGCTTCATGAGAGCCCCGAGAGGCAGCTTCTGTGGAGTTGAGAGGACAAGGTGGTGAGGATGAGGAGGAAACAAAAGACAAGAAGTTTGCAGTGTTCTGAGGCAGAAGGAGGGTGGCACCTTGGGAGAGCATGGGGTGGACGCAAGGTGACGGTTACTGTGGGGAAGGTTATGCACAGGGCCCAGAAAGGAGCCAGACTGAGGCACCAGAAAGAAAGGGAATTCTTCCCGAACATGCTGGAGAGAGGTTATATTCCCGGCTCTGTGCAGGTGGTGGCGGACCCCATCCTTGCCCAGGCTCAGATCAGAGGGCAGTTGTCATTTTATGAAGGTCGAAGGCTATGCGGAGTCCATTCCACCTTCTCCTGACTAGGAGCCCTGCGTACTTGGCCCCATCTTACCTCTCTAGGTTTTTACTTTGTGTTCCCTTCATAACTATCCCCGCACCCCACCAAGCCTATCAGCTGTGTTCCCCGCACACAACCCACACCTTTTCCTGAAATGGGCTCCTCCTCCTTAAATGCTGAGTTCAACTTCCATCTTCTACATGCAGTATTTTGTGTTGTGTATCATTCCTTACTTTCCACACTTTATTATTTCTTTTTTAAAAAAATTTTAAACATTTTATTTATTTTTGAGAGGAGAGAAGCATAGATGCCTTTACCATCATCACATCAGAAAGAAACTGCAGTGGAGTAATGGGAAGCAAAACGGGTAGCCCAAACTCTGCTTATGTAACTCTTTGCAAGTGAGTTGCTGACTATAGGGTACTTCTTTTTATGAGAACAATTGCTCAGAGTGTCTGGGGAGAATAAAGATGAGCCCCAAGTGTCAGGCATGGGCGGAACATTTCTCTGTGAAATGTCAGTGACAGGAAGGCACAAACACATCCCCCTCTCAGGTGTCTCTAGAGTCAATCTGGCTGAATGAGGAAAAGTTCATTTACAGTTCACCAGGCTACATTGGTTCAATTGAAAATGAATGCCAGAGCTAAGGACGGCTTAGCACCACGTAAACATGAGGGTCTGAGAGGATCTGTGTTCGATCTCCAGCTATCATGTAAAAACCTGGGCATGGACACATGCCTGTAATTCCAGTTCTTCTGGGGGTGGGATACGGAGATAAGAGAATGTCTGGAGCTTGTTGATCAGCCAGTGTGACCTAAAAAGGGAAGCTCCAGTTTCAGGAAAAGACTCCATCTTGAGGAATCAACATAGGCGAGCAATAGAGGACAGCCAGCCCTCTCCTCTGGCCTCCACGTGCATGGGCATGGGCACACGCATCTCCACACCCATGCGCAGACAGCACCACACACATACACGTGTGCACTCACACACACAGAAGGAAAATGAATGGCCATGGTCTATGGCCATATCTATAGGCTTGCTATGACTAACTATAATGTGTAACAGTCTTCTGCAGTTCTACGGAAACATTGGTACCCAGGCTTCTGGTTGCTGTATTTTCTTTCTTTCTTTGGCTGGGTTCAGTGGATGGTTCAGGAGGTAGAATCGCCAGGTTCTCCGGCAGGTAGGGCTGAAGAAGGAGCCGGTCCTTTCTTGGGGCTGAGCGGAATGGTGAGTGTCGGCGACCCAGAACCCCCTCCTCCAAAGCACTGGAGAGAAAAACACACTGGGTCGGGAGTCTTGTCGAAGCAGGATCTCGTTTTATTGTAGTAGGAAGGTGTTTATATAGCATTGAGAAAGAGGGTGTGTCTCAGGATGGGATAAAGGTGTAGGGGCCAATAGTATTTCACCACGTTAGCAGTAGCTGGGCGGAGGCAGTTTTGGCTTAGATCTTGCTGAGTCACTCCTAAGCGGGAGTAATAGACCAAAGACAGGTCGCCAAACTCTAGTCAGGCTCAGAAAGTTCCACTGGGCCTCACACCCGGGCCTCTTAGGGCCCAACATAGAATCCTCTTGCAGAATTAGAGATATTTTTCGTCTTAGAAGCAGCATGTAAGGAGACCTGCAAGATGCTAGTTTTCAGAGAAGATCACCATTCATGTGTCATGAATCATGTGTCAGTCCAATGCTTGCTTTTCCTTAAATTTCATGAAGACTTTATGCTTTTTACTAAAGGCACAGATTTGTAGTTCTCGTGGGTTCTTGAAAACACTGTCTTGATATTAGTGCATTCGTCTTCTTCACATGGAACTCGGTGGCTCTGGTGCTCTGGGCGCATGTTAGAGTCACTTGGAGAGCTTTTGTCCTCCTCTATGCTCAGCCCCTGGGCCAACAGACTGAGGAGGCAGGAACAAGCATCTGTGCATTTGTAGAGGGCTCCCAAGCGATTGGATCGAGCAGCGGAGGCTGAGGACCGCCACTTTATCATCCTCCATGTGCGAGGAGAGGCCTGGCGGATACTGGTCCTTGCACACAGAAAGCCCAGGACCGCAGTAAGGGGACTGGCCTGAGAAGCCAGGAAAAGAGAGGATCATGCGAGGAAGGCATGTCCAATCATCTGCATGACCAGAACTGAGTGGGCAAGGAGGGCATGTTTCTGTCAACAGGGCTTCATGAGAGCCTTGAGAGGCAGCTTCTGTGGAGTTGAGAGGACAAGGTGGTGAGGATGAGGAGGAAACAAGAGACAAGAAGTTTGCAGTGTTCTGAGGCAGAAGGAGGGTGGCACCTTGGGAGAGCATGGGGTGGACGCAAGGTGACGGTTACTGTGGGGAAGGTTATGCACAGGGCCCAGAAAGGAGCCAGGTTGAGGCACCAGAAAGGGACTTCTTCCCGCACATGCTGGAGAGAGGTTATATTCCCGGCTCTGTGCAGGTGGTGGCGGACCCCATCCTTGCCCAGGCTCAGATCAGAGGGCAGTTGTCATTTTATGAAGGTCGAAGGCTGTGTGGAGTCCATTCCACCTTCTCCTGACTAGGAGCCCTGCGTACTTGGCCCCATCTTACCTCTCTAGGTTTTTACTTTGTGTTCCCTTCATAACTATCCCCGCACCCCACCAAGCCTATCAGCTGTGTTCCCCGCACACAACCCACACCTTTTCCTGAAATGGGCTCCTCCTCCTTAAATGCTGAGTTCAACTTCCATCTTCTACATGCAGTATTTTGTGTTGTGTATCATTCCTTACTTTCCACACTTTATTATTTCTTTTTTTAAAAAAATATTTTAAACATTTTATTTATTTTTGAGAGGAGAGAATGGGTGTGCCAGGACCTCTAGCCACTGCAAAAGAACTTCAAAAGTATGCTCCACCTTGTGCATCTGGCTTTACATGGATACTAGAGAATCCAACCTGGGTTCTTCGGCTTTGCCAGCAAGTGCCTTAACCACTTAGCCATCTCTCCAGCCCTATTATTTCTTCACATTTTAATCTCTTCTGTCCAGTTTGAACCCAAAGAGAAAACAAACTAAACATTAAAAAAAACATGTTCTATAGTAAAACTTGACAAACTTTTCCTGTAAAAGATTGAGCAACAAATATTTTCACTTGTGAGACACTAGTGTCTACTCTCTTTTTAAAAAAAAAAAACCTATAAAAGTGTAAAAACCATTCTTAGCTCATCACTGTTAGTACTTGTGGACTGGGTTTGGTCCACAAATCCACATAGCTTACCAACCCTCGCTGTCTAATATCAAACACTTAATGGAACACCAGTGAGTAATATCAGGTGGACATAGCTAATGCTTAATGAGCACCAGCCTAACGGGTGGCATCTCAGTCCTCATAGTACCCTCTGAAGTAAGTCCTGTGCCCACCTACATTGTACATGCCAGGCGTGGAAAAGTAAAGCGCCTAACCCAAGATTACAAAGCTGGTCGCCAATGATAGCTGCTTGAGGATAATGTCCTTTTTTTGCAGGGGGGGGGGACTGTTTTTTACCCATAGTAATTTGCCCAAGGAAATGAATGTTTGAAATCTGTTGATGTAATCATGTGTAAATTACTATTGGGATTAAAAATATCATGTTTATGGCCTACGGTCATTCTTACTTTTCCTCACTTCTTCATCAGTGCATCCCAGGATATCGGGCTGAGGAGGCAGTGGAGCTTCTGAAGACCTTCTACAAGCAAGAGAATCCAAATGGTCAGTGAGCTCCTGCTGTGTGTGGTGAAGTCCATGCCCTGAGCAGGAGGAGTCTGATATGAGCCTCGTCCTCATTTTCTCCTTTTTTCTTTTCTCTTTTTACTCTTTCTTTCCTTTTCTTTTTGTCTCTTTCTTTCTTTCTGTTATTATTATTGTTCTTGTTCCTTTTCTTCTTTTGTAGCACCAAAGTCAAAAGTTCGGAAAAAGGAATGCCAGAAATCCTGAAGTTGTTCTGATGATAGACTGGTGCCCCACAGTGGCAGTGGGCAGTGACCTGGACAGACCTCCTGGCTGAAAGCTGTTGACATCGATGAATCATGTGTTGTCGTTACTCTGTGAGAAAATGGTCTCTCTCATCGTCTGCTCCATTAAGGGAACAAATTAGCACTTTTTAAAAAGTCTGACAATTGTAAACAACTATTAGCTTTTCCACAAGCTGAGAGAATGTTTTAGGAAGGGGAAAGATTAAGGTTTGAGGTTTTAGAAATTAGCTAGCCGTGCATGCCCTTAGCCACAGCCACAGCCCCATCCAGGAAAAGCACTGGCTTTCCAGGGAATGCACAGCCAGCCCCAGCCCCAGCCCTACACATGTCTGTAGGAGGATGTGCCACGCTGTGGGACTGGCTTTTCAGAGTTGGGGTCCCCATGGTTTATAGATCCTTTGTTCTCCCAGGGCACTTGGGGCCTGGCTGCTCTGTAAATTACATATGCATTATGGACACATGACCATGCTCACATGGTTTTTTCAAACAAATTTTTAAAAGTTTTAAGGACATTTACAGGAAATGCCTACTTTTACAGCAAGTGCTTAAAGGTCACTTTATAATTATAGCATATTGCTACAATGAAACCTTATTGATGCCTTCTTTGAAGAGGACTAGTTCCTTGGAACCAAGCAACCTGTCCCATGTCAAGCTCCATTTCTTCCTGGAACAAAACAGAATGCTACGCTTGTGGAGCATGTATACTTCATAGTGGGAGACTGCTGAAAACTAGACTTGAGTATGTAGTGTGCTGGAGGATGGATGAGGCTGGGCCTTGTTCAAGGCAATCCTGCATTACATAGCAAAACCATGTCTAAAATAACAGTAACAGCCAGATGGTGACAGGAAGGCTGACTTCACAATTAAATAAAATAATCTACTTAATCTGAAAGCAAGTAGTTGTTTCTCTTTAAAATACAGATAATGGACTTTAATATCTAAAGTTTGCGGCAACACAACAGCAGGAGTCCCAGATGTCTACCTCGCTGACTGCAGTTAGCCGTCACTGTCAAGTGCGCTTTGCAGAGCTGCTGGGTGCAATGTGCTGCTCGGCCCAGAAGGGGGCCTTGCTGTTCCACCGGAAGGCCTGTGCCTGCACTGGTCCCCACGCAAGCCTTCAGTGGATTCATGTCCCTGATGCAAAGCATCTGTATTTGTTGATTCTGCCATTTGAGCCATGTCTCTGACGTGTTTGTTTTGAATTACATTGCAGGCTGGAATGTAATTGTGGTGGTAGTATTTTTATATTGCCGAGAGTAGCAGCTAATCACAGTTACATGCTTGAGAGGGTTCATAACTGCCTGGTTTTGTGCATGTGTGTCTTTGAGCGGCATTTGAGAAGTTTTATGGGGAAGAATATGCACGATTTTAAATTCACAATAATGGTCCATGCACCTTCTCTTCAGTTTTATCTCCTTCTTCTCATTAAATTTTAGTGCCTTAACTTGGCGTGTTGCTTTCGGCAGTCAGTCGTAACTCACTTCTGGCTCTTCTGCAAGCAGACATCATTGAACATTTATTTTCTTCACATCATCTTCTTGGAAATAATTTGTAGGATGAACAACCTGAGATCTTTTCTCTGTACAAAACCACCCACCAATTCTGGCTGAGTTGTCATGGTACGGGGTACATGGTAAACATTTGGCAAATAAAATTATTGGCTGGAATCTGGGGTAAAACAAATAAGGGGACTATTTAAAATAAAACGTAGCATAAAGCCCAACCACCGTATGTGGGTATTTCATCCCAGAGCCGAACCCTATTTAAGGAAATAAATAACATGAGACAACGTAGCACTATCCCCGTGTTCTGCCCTGTCTGTGATTTAGAGCATGGGTAGGCAGTGGCTCCTGATTCCCAAGCATAACTGAACAGTTTCATTTCAGGTTACTACCTTTGTAATTCTCCGCAGAGACTGGCACAATTTCTGGAGACAGGCATAGTTGCTCTTGGCATGTTAGGGAAAATCAGTGTGGGTGGTTATTGCAGAGTGGCGGGTCAGCATCTGCAGAGCCCATGAAGGATCACTGCCATGGCATCGGGTCTACAGAATTTCAATGCATTTTCCTGTGTGGTGAGGAATCAGGGCTAGGTGATGAAATGATGTAGCTGTCTGAGAGCCACGTTCTCCCGCAACATTAGCCATGGCTTCAAATGTTTGCACTCAGTTGATTTATACTGGCAGTGCCTATGTAACAGGCCAGCAAAGAGACTTACTTTGTACCTGAGAAAAGTTCTTGAAGTTGTGAGATACAAACAGGTTGTAGAGTCACTGACCTGTATAGAGAAATGGAGAGAAATTATTGCACTAAGCTGTTAAGGTGTCCAGTATTGGCTGGTTTTTGCAATAAACTGTACTGAGAATGGGTGATAGCATCATGCTTTGGCAGGTTTCAGTCACTGATGAAAGATCCTATTAAAACATCATTGCATTTTCTTGTTGCTTGGCACAAATACTTCTTCCTGTGTTGTATTTGAAATATCATGGAGATACTCCAAATACATCATAACCCCCAAATATAAGCAGCAGCTGTTTATTTTTCTTCAAATTTCATTTTTTGTTTATTTAGTTATTTTCTTTTTTTCCCCCTAAGGCAGATTTTTTAAAATTATTATTATTTAAGGGAAAGGGAGAGAGAGAGAAAAAGAAAGAAAATGGGCACCCAGGGCCTCTAGCCACTGCAAACAAACTCCAGACGCATGTGCCACTTTGTGCATCTGTGGATACTGGAGAATTAAACCTGGATCCTTAGGCTTCATAGGCAAGTACCTTAACTACTAAGCCATCTCTCCAGCCCTATTTATTTAGTTTTAAGATAGGGTCTCCTAAAGCCTAGGCTGACCTTAAACTCACTGGGTAGCTGAGAATGACTGAAATTCTGATCCTTGTGCTTCTACTAGGATTCCAGGCTTGTACCACCAGGTTTATGTGGCGCTGGGGATCAAGGGCTTTGTGCATGCTAGGCAAGCTCTCTATCCACTGAGCCACATTCCCAGCCATTTCTTCAGACTTTCTATTTGGAGAGTTATATACATCATACATCATGGCCCTTTACCCTGAAATACTTCAGTATTTGAACACTGCCATGCCAACACTGTATGGTTAACAATTTCTGTGTATTTAGCCTTGATATACTTGAATCTGGCATTGGTGGACCAGCTCTACCTGTTGGCTTACTTCTACGTTTTAGATAGACTTTCCTCCACCTCCCCTAGTGATGCCAGATCAGGTCAGGTGTTGCATTCAGCTCTCCTTTGTCTTGATGTACTTTCCACCTAGAAAACCCTTGCACCCTCCTTTGTTTGCCCTTTTCAGTCTTGCCTGTTTTCTTTTGGGGATGGAACCCAGACAAGGCCCATGCTAAGCATGCACTCTGCCTTTGAGCCACAACCAGCTCCACCGACAGTCTGCCATTGTCATTCTGACCCTGCCACCACCACTGCTTCTCCTGCTGCTGCTGCTTGGTCCTCATCATCCTCTTCTGAATGACAGGATGCTCCTTTAATTCGGTGTTTTCTCGTGGTGACTTAGTTTCAGGTTGGGCATTGCTGGTGACTTTGTCATATTCCTTTCTGAGCATCACATTTGGGGCACATGGGCCATTTGACTCCACAGGTGGTATTAATTTTGGTCACTTGGTGAATACATCTGATTTAGTCACTATATAATTGGCTTTTTCCCCCCTCCATGGCAATGAATAAGCAGTCTGTAGGGAGAGAAATTACATTTTTTGAAAGAAAGTGTATTTGACGCTGATGGGAGGGAGGGAAAAAAATAATGATATAGACTTAAAAAGCAGCTGTTAAACTATTTCATTTTTTCCTCTTTATTATTTCTGCCAGATTTCACAAAATTCTTTTTCTAGTAAGGATATTTTAAACAGCACACGGTCCTGAAAAATGAGCAGGAAGCTTCAGAACTAAGTACTTCACTCTTCATTCTCAGTAAAAGAAATAATTATGTACATTTCATTAGGCTGATAAGGTTTTTGGAAAAAGAGATGAGATATTTTTGACATCACAGATGGCCTACAGTGATCCAATAGGACATAGCACACTAGGTAGGTAATCATTTGGCTGTAAAATGTGAGTTTTCTTGGGTTTCCATAGAGACATCTAGACTTAGAGTGTTTTAAGCACTGCTATTCGAGTGTCAGTAAAACAGCAAAAGCCAAGACTTTTTTTTTTTTTCATTTTATTTTTTTAAGTAGTATACGTTCCCTGTTAAAAAAATCTCTGGTGAAGCCAAAGCTTGTCCTGCCCAGTGATTCTTCATCCACTGACCTTGAGTAGTCGGGGGGAAATCAGCACTTGGTTTCCCTGCCTCTTGGCAAAGGAACGAGACGGCACTGACTTCATCTGTGAAGACAACCACCAGCCCCTTCCTTCCTTCATAAATTGCTAATTGTGTGTAGTGAGGAAAGGACCTACGCTGATGTGATTTTTACGGGTCAGACCAGCATAGATGGTGGTGAAAGTTTGACAACTTTAGGATCCCACATTTTTGCAGGTTGAGCTAATAAAAACAGGCCCATGTCATTGTTTCTCACCTGATACCTGAGTGGACATGTACATGACTAAGCACCGTATATCCATGACTAGCAAGGAACCTTTCTGGTTGCCACAGAGGCTTTGGGTCAGGCTTGAAGCCCTCGGAACTAGGCCTCATCTTTGGCTCTGCTGGCTACTGGGCCTGCCCTTTTACAAGAATCCTCATACTCCATGGAGAGAGAACCCTCTACGTTCAGGAATGTGAGGCCAAACTTGCCATCTGCACATTTCGTGTGGATGACCTTGCCTTGTCTTCAGGAAGATTCCACACTGGTTTAGCAAGAGCATGCTTACAGGCTGGAAAGGTGTCTTAGAGGTTAAGGTGCTTGCCTGCAAAATTTAAGAACTCGGGATCAATTCCACATTACCCGTGTGAAGCCAGGTGCATGGGGTGGTGTGTGTGTCTGGAGTTCATTTGCAGTGGCTGGAGGTCCTGGTGAACCCATTCTCTCTATCTGGCCTCTCTCTCAAATATAATAAATAAGCTGGGCATGGTGGCACGTGCCTTTAATCCCAGCACTCGGGAGGCAGAGGTAAGAGGGTCGCTGTGAGTTCGAGGCCACCCTGAGACTACATTGTGAATTCTAGGTCAGCCTGGGTTAGCGTGAGACCCTACCTCGAAAAACAACAAAACAAAACAAAAAAGGTCAACTATATATAATAAATAAATAATCTTATAAAGAATGCGCTTACATTGATGTCTCTTTCCACCCACTGAACCCCTTAGGCTTGGCACCTATTACTAGTATCCAAAATAAAGTTTTCCTTACCATTTTCACAAGTGTTTGGATAATTTTTTTTTCTCCAAACATGCTGAAAGCGTGAACTTGAGACTCCAAAGAAAGGATCTGCCAAGTATGGCCCATGGACCAAATCTTACTGATGCATGTCTTTATACACTCACGGGTCCAACATGAGTTTACATCGCTAAATGTTTGGAAACATAAAAGCAATTATGGGCCCATGAAGCTAATAGGAAAATAAAATTTGTGTCCATACATCTTATTAGTAGGCAGCCACTCCCACTTGTCTCTGTTGTCCAGCTGCCTTTGGTGCTACAAGGCACAGTTGTCTAGCAGTGATGTCTGGGGATGTCTACTTTATTTATTTTATGCCTACTTTCCTAGCACTTGGGAGGCTGAGTCAGGAGGATCACCATGAGTTTGAGGCCAGCTAGAGTTACATAGTGAGTTCCAGGCCACCCTGGCTAAAGTGAGATCCTGTCAAAAAAGAAAAAACAAAAACCTAAAATAAATGCAATAGGCAGTAAAGGTATGTTGCCAGGGTGGCCTGTAAAGCTGGCTGGCCTCAACCTCATGGGGATCCTCTTGGGTCAGCCTCCCAAGTGTGAGGAATACAGGTGGCTTACTGTCACTTTATCGGCAGGAAACGGAGGCGCAAGGGCATTAAGTAACTTGCCCAGGGTCACAGGGTGCTGTGATTACATCAGTCAGAATGGATGAGGGAAGTCTGTGGAACAAGTCTTAGTGGCTTAGAACAAGAGGTTTCCTCAGGCTGGAGAGATGGCTTAACAGTTAAGATGCTTGCCTGCAAAGCCAAAGGATCCAAGATTGATTCTCCAGGACTCACATAAACCAGATGCACATGCATGTGTATGGAGTTCAATAGCAGTGTCTGGATGCCCTGTCATGGCCCCCCCTCTTTCCCTCTCTCTCAAATAAATAAAAAAAATTTTTTTTTTTAAAAAAAGGTTTCCTTTCCTCATATTTCATTTCTTGTTCATCTCAGGTCAGGGCGGGGCCTAGACTTGAAGGAAACTACCTGGGATACTAGTGACTGGCCAGAGAAGAGAACTGTTAGACCGTTGCTCTGTGTCTCAGGGCAGGGCTTGGTGGACTCGGATGTGCACATGGAACTCCTGGGAGTTTCTCAGTATGCATTCTGATGCTGGGGGGCCGGAGGTCTGTGCTTCAGCTTCCTGGGTGATGTCCATCCTGCTGATGCACGATCCACACTTGAGAGGATCTGACTGGCTTCTGCTGAAGTAATGCTTCATATTATCACCTTTGCTCATATAATCAAAGCAAGTCACAAGGCCTGTCCAACGTCAAGGTGGCAGGTCATCTGCCACCTCTGTCAGGTGAAGCAGAGTACTTGTGATATACTCAGTGAAGAGCGAAAATCAAAGCTAGGATTAGAACCGCCACGCTCTGGCCCCTGTTTGTGCTCCTTGTCACCTCTTCTGGGGGTCTGTCATTTCTCTGTCAGGAAAGCAGTGCTATGGCATCTGTCCTTAGGCAGGCAGCAGCTACTGGGGACACAGTTGACTTATGCAACCTTGACACCAGGTGGCTTGCTGTTCAAGGCAACCATTCTCAGCATGGAGTGACAACACAGAAATGTTTTAATAAAATAACACTGTCCGTGAATGGCTTTAAAATCAAAAGCATATGTTACAGTCAATTCAGACCTTCCTCTATGCTATTTCTCCTCTGCCCCTGTGCCATGCTTTCCTCTTTGAGAGAAGGCCTTGGTCTAAAACCAGCTTTCAGGGAAGATTGCATGATTCTGGACATGACCAGAGGTGTCTATCCACACATGCACATGGTGTTCGTGTATGTTTGCTGCGAAGGGCAAGAGTTGCCAGTCTGTAAGAGTCCTAGGCTTGTAGTCAACATGAAACTCATTTCCCACAGAGTGGTGGCTGAGACATATGTAGGTACAAGCCTACAGCACATATGTGTAACTGGGAACTCGTAATGTGGTCATTAGTGGCTAATTATCATGGATGTGCTAAGTCCCGGCCCATGATTGAGACTTAAGTGGAATGGGTTACTTTCAGCAGGGAACCCTGTGAAAATCCTATCTCAGAAGCCCGCCAATGCCCACAGAAGACCCTGCTTCAGAGCCAGTATGGATCATTTTGCTGTTGACTCACAGGTGCCAGTTTAGAGGAAATGATGAAAAATGTTACCTAAAACAAGGCCTTGTTACCATATGGAAAATCTGATCTGAAGTGATGCTGAAAGAAAAGAAATTGCTCTTCATTTAAAAAAAGGGGGGGCGTGTCTTCCCTTAGGCTGGAGAGATGGCTTAGCAGTTAAGGCACTTTCTTGCAAAGCCACAGGACCAAGGTTCAATTCCCCAGGACCTACATAAACCAGATGCAAAGGCACATGTGTCTGGAGTTTGTTTGCAGTGGCGGGAGGCCCTGGCATGACCATTCTCTCTCTCTCTCTCACATATATATATATATATCTGCCTTTCTCTCAAATAAATAAAACAAAAAAAAATTTAAAAAGTCTTCCCACTCAAAACTCATAAAGTGCTAAGAAGCAGAGTGTTAGCATTAAATGCATTAAATGAGACATCTCTATCACACACTCCATTGGCTCAGAGTCTATTGCAAAGGAGGTCATGGAAAGAATGTAAGAACTAAGAGACAAGCAACAGTGCTTTGATATGCTGTCTTCCAGACATGAAATGTTGGTTGCATTCATGATCTCAGAGCAGCTGTTGCTACCTGCACAAGACCTGCAAAATATGAAGGCAAAATAAAATGATATCAAAATAAAAGAGGGACTCGGAAAGAAGAAGGGATTTGGTGAAAGAGGGATAGGAGAGGGAAGATGAAAATGGTGGGAAGAGATTATGATCGGGGTACATTGTGTATATGTGTGGAAGTTGTCAATAAAAAGTTTCGAATAAAAAAGAAAGAAAGAAATGGTGGTATATTTCAGTTTTACAGCATAATTAGCTTGAAATATGATTTTAATATTTTATTTATTTGCTAGGAGAAAGAGAAAGGAATGAGAGAAAGAGGGAATGGGCATTCAAGGGCCTCTGCCCACTGCTAATGAACTACAGATGCAGGAGCCACTTTGTGCATCTGCTTTTACGTGGGTACTGCGGGATTGAGCTCAGGCCATGAAGCTTTGCAAGCAAACACCTTTAACCACTGAGCCATCTCTATAGCCCTGAGATATGATTTTAGAACTGACTCACTGTGCTAGTTGAATCAGTCATCAATGTTAGCTCAATATGAAGGAGAAAAACCTAGAAATGTGTGAGGGTTGTGACTATCTTTCCTCTGGAAAATCTAGTTTGCCTCTTGAAAAACGTTTTTGTCTTGGCCCACTTGTTCCACCATCATGATAAGAGTGGGTTAGGTTATAATTGTTTCTCTAGGGACGCTTTTGTCATGCAATGCTCATAGTTTATTTAAAATATGAAGGAGAATGCATAATTAAGGGAAAACAATGAAACCAACTATTACTGTTTCCATTAATAGCTTGAAACCTACAAGATGATCTTGGTTAATTCATGGAGCAGGTACAGTACTGCCATGCAGTTGTAGCTAAACCTAGAAGATGTTGCCAAGCGGCTCTCTTTGCTGTAACACCCTTCGGAGAAAGCCCTACTGTTCAGCAGTTCTCCCTACCTCACAACTGTCAGCTCTGGATTTAGCTTGTACTGGCCTGAGTAGAAAGTCACTTCCATCCATGATATTTCTATTGTTGGTGACAAAATCAATTAAGAATGTCTGATCTGGGGGCTGGAGAGATGGCTCAGAGGTTAAGGTGTTTGCCGGAAAAGCCAAGGGACCCAAGTTCCGCTTGCCAGTGCCCACGTAAAGCCAGATGCACAAGGTGATGCATGCGTCTGGAGTTTGCAGTGGCTGGAGGCCCTGGGTACCCATTTTCTCTCTCTCTTAAATAAATGAATTTAAAATATGTCTGATTTATTTTATTTTTATTTATTATTTGAGAGAGAGAACGAGGCAAAGGAAAAAAGAGAGAGAAAAGGGAGAGAATGGGTGTGCCAGAGCCTTCAGCCACTGCAAACGAACTCCAGATGCATGCACCACCTTGTGCATCTGGCTTACGTGGGTCCTGAGGAATCGAACGGAGGTCCTTTGGCTTTGCAGGCAAGTGCCTTAACCACTAAGCCATCTCTCCAGCCCCAAATGTCTGATCTTTATGTTAGCAATGCCACCATTATGATTCAAATGCTAAATGGTTTCAGGAGATTTTATTTTTCTCCCGATCTCTTGACCTAAGAGGAATCCCTGTTCTGAGTAATGGGTGAGAGGCTCTGATGGGATGCCAGGGGAACCGCAGCTGCCTTCCCTGGTGTGTCTCCCCCACAGGTCAGCCCAGGTGTTCTTTTCTTCTAACACATTTGTCAACAGTGTAAACCTCACCGTTACTTTGTTCCTCCTCTCCAAGAGCTCCGTGAGATCTTTCCCAGCCACCACAGTCCACAGTGATCATTTTCTTCACACTCCTACCTAGTGTCACACAGCTTAATACTCAATTGGTCTCTAATTACAGTAATTAGATTGTAAGCGCCTCAAAAGCAAAGACTTAGCCCAGTGCTAGGCCCAGAGGCAGTTTTGGTAAATGTTTGCTGAGTGATGGATTTGTAGTTCTGGATGGTTTCCAGGCAGCAGGACAAATGGGTGAATTAGCTCGGCCAGGGGATGACCAGAGGATGGATTACTGAACAGGCTCTCTGTCTAATGGCCCATTTGCAAAGGTCACAGCTGCCAGATTGCTGGGCAGCCGAGGTGGCATGGCATGGTGTAGATGCTAGATGTTTTCCTCCAGCTTGTTTCCACTCCCTGGAAACCACCACTGGACAAGAGTCCACAAGCTTCCTGTTTCAGGTTTAAAAAGTGGGAGATCACGAGTGGGATGGGGGCAATGAGGCACAATGTTTTCTAAATCTGCTCTGCTAGATGCTGGCTTCCTGTGGAGGCAGAAAAACAGAAGAGAAGACAGTGAGAAGTACTGTGTTGGAAATTTATCTAACACTTTTGCTAGATTAGGCCAGAAACTGGATTAATGTTTTAATTATATTCTCTCTCAGGAGGGAATGGCAGCTGGTAAAATTGTCAAAGGTGACATGCCAATCTATACACAAACCAAGTGTGGTTTGGGGGACCACCATGGAAATAATAACTTCAGTCATTAGTGGAGAATGAAAGGAAGAAAGAAACCAGATAAGTTCTCCAGGATCAAGAAGTTATTTTTATTACAAACTAACCTTAGGGAGAGCGTAGACTTTATTATTATTATAACATTTAAATACAAATACCAATGTCATTATCTCTTTATGAGAATTGCTCTTGGCAACAGTACAGCTAGCAATGAATATAAAAGAAGATCCCTCATGTGCTTTTAAGTTGCCATTTTAATTGCATATTGTAGCAGTTACTGTCTTGTTGCTCAGACAAAACACCTGACCAGAAGTAGCTTATGGGAGGAAAGGGTTTATTATAGGCTTACAGTTTCAAGAGGCAGTTTCATCATGGTGGAAAATTATGGCAGAGCTGGCAATTGGCTCCCATCTTCATATATCAACAGGATGGGCACAGCAAGAGTAAGCTAGCTCTGAACACACAGGGGGCTGGATTAATAAAGCTCAAGGTCTTCCCTAATCAATATACCTCTTCAAGCAAGGCTGCACCTCCGAAAGGTTCCACCAGCTGGGGATTGAGTATGAGGCTTAATCCCAAATACATGAGACTATGGGGGGCATTTCACATTCAAATCACACATAAATATGGGCTCCGTTGTGTAGGCAAGCAACACATGTTATTATAACTCATGTCTGGTGAAGGTTCTTTCTCTCCTATGAACTTGACTTCCCACGTCCTGAGTTCTAATAGCTGGCACAAATTCACTGGTGCCATCTACTGGAAGGAAAAAGACGTTCTCTTATTTGTTTCCTTGCAGATTTAGATAACCCCACGTGTTTACAATGGTCTGTTACTGACTCTAAAAATAAAGGTCTGGAGTATATCATGTGTTGGGCTCTGGGAAATCCTAACTTTTGCTTGGCAACTGCAATCAGATGGAAATCAGTGTTTATATTATGAACTGGGAATTTGTTTATGCTTCTGAATTTTGTGAGATGCAGGTTGGCGTTGTTATAATCTTGTGTGTATAGTTGACCCTTAGGTACTTTTGAAGAAATGAGCCTTAAAGATGATATGATCAGTGGCTGGAAGTGCTAAGTATTCCAGTTATTTTGCCAGACAACAGTGGCCAAAGGGCACCAGATTCCATCAGAGCCCCAAACGCCATGCCCTTTGTAATGGAGCCAGCAGGAGGAAATAGTGTAGGGCCAAACTCTGGACTGAGGTTTGTCTGTAGGAGCAACAAATTGAATTGGTAATGGGAGAAAGTTTATATTGTTAACTTTTATAAGGTGGTGGTAATTTCAGCAATTTTATAGTGCTGGCATGTGAGGTGGGGTTATTTTCATCTGGTGTTCATTGTCCATCCTGCTTGGTGGTAGAGCATCAGCTGAGCAGAATTCAAGATGAGAACGGGCAGGGGGGCTGACTGTGGCACTGGCATTGATGGCCTGACCTGTTTCCACTTCCAGGCCTTGCAAAGACCCCGAGAGATGAGTCAAACGTCTCTTCAGCATCAGGCAAAGTGGAAGAGAGAGGGAAGAACTGAAATGAGGTTCCATGAAGGAGAGGGTATGATTTGAGGCTTCTCTCCTGACCCCTCAGCTAAGGAGGACAGCAATGTTTTAAGGGCAGACTATGGTTCTAAGGATCACTTTCACTAAATTAAGAAGAGAAATAGAAATAACCAAAGAAAGGATCCTAGTGTGTAAGGGAGGAAGAATCTCCCATACTCACGGCACGTTAGGTGAAGGTCTTTGTGCTAACGGGCAGAGCTAGAGTGTCAAGTAGGAACTCCCTTTGTTTGTAACAGGCTCCATGAGATGGCAGCATCACTCTTGGCTCTTGGCATTGATTTAAACTCCCTGGTTTCTTCTTCTTCCTCTTGGAAGTGGCTCTTATTATTTCATTTGTGTATTGTGCCATGGCATGTGTGTGGCAGTCAAAGGACAACTTCGAGGTATCTATAGCCTTCTTCCACCTTCTTTGAGACAGACTCTCATGCTTCTGTGAATGAACATTAGTTTTTAGCTGTCTTTCGGGTCCCGGTTCCACCTCCCCTTATCGTAGGTGTGTTAGGATTTCATGTACACACACTACTTTGCACCTGGCTTTATGTGGATGCTTTGTAAGCAAGTACCTTTAATGACTGAACCCTCTCTCTGGACCCTGATATTCAGCTTTTGGTTGGTACTTGGGGTAGTTACAGGTAGCTCCTCGCTAACTAGTGCCTGTTGTGAATCAAGCCATCTTCAACTCGTCTCCCACAGAGAGCAGTGCTGGCCACAGAACTGAGCCTGGCTAGAAACGGAGCTGCATGAATTCAGACTCATCTTAGGAGTAGCTAGTGATTGCCAACATGTACTGACTCCTGATTGTGTGCCAGGCTTAGCTCTAAGGGCTTCCCAGCTGTAACTGTATATGATCGTTGTAGCAACCTAGGTGGTAACTGTTAGAGTCTCACTCAAAGAACGAGGTAATAAGGTTTGACAAAGTTTAACCTGCTCAAGAGCATATGGGGTGGGGCAGAGCCAGAATTCAAACTCGTGAGCTTCTATTTCTTACCAATTACATTACTCTACTTTAAGAAGACACCCAAGTAGAAGAGCAAAGAGGACAGTGATAAACATTGTCCCTGCCCATCCTCTGCCGGAATAAAACCTAGTAACTCAGGGTTATTCATAAGGTGGGTTTTTAGCTTTTCTCAATAGACTGGGTATTTGAATATCTTTACTCTGTATGTGTATGTGGTTTAGTTTTTTTTTATTAATTTATTTTTTTAAGTTTTATTTATTTGAGAGAGAGAATGGGTGTGCCAGGGCCTCCAGCCATTGCAAATGAACTCCAGATGCATGCGCCACCTTGTGCATCTGGCTTACATGGGTCCTGGGGAATCGAACCAGGGTCCTTTGGTTTTGCAAGCAAATGCCTTAACCACTACGCCATCCCTCCAGCCCTTTAAAATTTTTTAGTATAAATCTTCTAGAAGGAGTTAAACTTTTTTTTTTTTTTTTTTTTTTTTTTTGCGAGGTAGGGTCTCACGCTGGTTCAGGCTGACCTGGAATTAACTATGTAGTCTCAGGGTGGCCTTGAACTCTCGGCGATCTTCCTACCTCTGCCTCCCGAGTACTGGGATTAAAGGCGTGCGCCACCATGCCCGGCTCGGAGTTAAACTTCTTAAAAGTTTATTTATTTATATGAGAGGGAGAGAGAGAGAATGGGTACACCAGGGCCTCCAGCCACTGCAAACGAACTTCAGATACATGTTCCACCTTGTGCATCTGGCTTACATGGGTCCTGGGGAATGAAACCTGGGTCCTTAGGCTTCGCAGGAAAGCACCTTAACCACTAAGCCATCTCTGCAGCACAAGGAATTGAACTTTTTAACTTATTAGAACAGATCTAAGGATATTTATATAAGCTTGAAAAGTACAGTTGAATTATCATCTTAGGCCTTCACAAAAACTGGACGATGACTGGAATTGATAAAATTTGTTAATGAAAAGTATAAGATCCACAGATGACTTTCTCATACTTTTGCATCATCTGTCATTGTTTACCCAGCATCAGCATTGTGGTTGTGTTCGGGTCCCGTGCTAACATACTTGCATGTGTTTCGATAGGCAGTACTATTAAGTGTTAGTCATTTATTGCAGCAGTGATAACTGCCTAACAAAACAAGGCTCTACAAAATACAAAACTGACTATTACCTGCCATAATGGGCTAAAGAGATCTACTGATCTTGGTTGGGCTGACTTGTGATATATAGAGTTCAGCTCACTGAAGACTGATCTAGCCTGGCCTTGGTTGGGGTAAATGGAGCAAATTAGCTTGTCTGTGTCTCTTAGCCTGCAATATGCTTGAATGGTTATGGTCTATAGATGACCGCAGAGCTGCAAACTCTGATCTCAACCTCTGAATAAGCCAGCCAGGTCTATTGCACCCTGCTGTTTGCAGTGTGTCTATTAGCCATCTCACTGGCCAAAGCAAGCCACGTGGCTAAGACTTAGCATGCATGTGGCTAGGTCATTAATAAACTCTATTCCTTAGGAGAGTCCTGGAGGATAGTGTGGCAAAAAGAATGGATAGTTCTTGGGCTATTTTTATGCTTTTCAATCTATGACAAGGAAACCAAGATCTTCATAGTTAAGGAACTGTGGTGGTTTGAATGTAAAATGCCCCGCACAGCCTCATGTGTTTGAATAGTTGATCCCGAGCAGACAGCCCTGTTTGGGAAGGTTGTGGAATCTTTAGAAGGAGGAAGCTTGCTGGGGGAAGTGTGTCACTGGGGCAGGGGCTGGGGTGTTACAGCCAGGCGCTGCTTCCTATTCTTTCTCTCTGCTTCCCGTGATGCTGGGTGTTGTAGGCTTCCTGTCGCATCCTGCCATGCCTTTCCCACCTTGATGGAACTTCCCCTCAAAACTTTAAGCCCAATTAAACCTCTTTCCTTGTGTAAGCTGCTTCTGATTGGATGGTTTTTAAAATTTTTAAAAATTATTTTATTTATTCATTTATTTATTTTTGGAGAGAGACAGACAGAGAGGGAGAGGGAGACAGATAGAGATGGGCGCACCAGCAGTCTCTCAGCTGCTGTGAACGAAATCCAGATGCATACGCCCCTTGTGGGCAAGTGCAGCATTGCGCCCTTGCATCACTTTGCATCTGGCTAAACGTGGGACATGGAGATTGGAACCGGGTTCTTAGGCTTAGCAGGCAGGCGCCTTAACCGCTAAGCCATATCTCCAGCCTGATTGGATGTTTTTGTTCCAGCAACAAGAAAGTAATGGAGTCAGTAGGCTACAGGAAAAGAAGTATTACATGGTAGGGCTGGGACTTGACCCTGGGTTGGTTTTCCCTTTCAACTGAGCCTCTTTTTGTAAGTTTTTATTTATTTGAGAAAGAGGCAGAGAGAGAGAGAGAGAGAGAGAGAGAGAGAGAGAATGGGTGCACCAGAGCCTCTCACTACTGCAAATGAACTCCAGTCACATGTGCATCTGGCTTATGTGGGTTACTGGGGAATAGAACCTGGGTCCTTAGGCTTCTCAGGCAAGCGCCTTCAGTGCTAAGCATCTTTCTAGCCCTCAACTGCGCCTCTTAATGCTGTGCAGTAAGTAAAGGACTGAGAAACTAGCTTTGCTCCCTACTGCTTCCCAGATATAAACAATCTTGGTTCCTTTCTTGTGTGCTTTCACCAATAAAGACAGAACCCTGCTGTTGATGTGAGGCAATATCAATGCTGTGAGGAGTAATTAATAGTGGCAATGTCTCTGAAAAGGTGCTAGGTATTATGATCAGAGAAACACAGACTTCTCAGCACTGACTGCATTTTACAGTTTTTATTATTTCAGCTCTCTTCACAGGTGCCATAGCTCAGAAATGTAATGCACATGAAATCTCTCACAACTTTTCACTTCCCTCCCCCTCAGTCATCCCAACAATGCCCTCATCTGCCTATGTAGCAGCATCAAGAAATGAAAATTGTACTCTGTACAAAGTTCTTGTGTTAGTGGAGATGCTGATGGACTGCAGAGAAGGATCTGACTGTGGTCAAGGGCAGTTACCGTATGAGCACGAGGGCCAGAGGAGGCCTGAGAAACCGCTCGTGTTTGGTCCTCAGGACCCATAGAATCAGCTGGGCATGGCTACGTGTGTCTGTGATCCCAGTCTTACAGAGACTCAAGAATTACCAGAGCTTGTGATAAAACAGCAAGCTCTGCGATCAGTAAGACTCAGGTCCCAATAAGAATGTATAGAACACAAGGAGGCACACACATCTAGAGTTCCTTTGCCGTGGCTGGAGGACCTGGCATGCCCAGTATATATTTACCTCTCTCTCTTAAACCAATAAATGAAGAAAACAATTATATATATATATATATATATATGTGTGTGTATATATATGTATGTGTGTATATATATGTATGTATGTGTATATATATGTATGTGTGTATATATATGTATGTATGTGTATATATATATATGTAAAGAGAGAGAGAGAATGCACAGAACAACAGTGGACACTCATGTTGTGCTCGGGCCACCACAGGCAAACACATATATGTGCATGCATCACACATACCACACCACCACCACATTACACACATAAGCAAAAGTATGATACTGACTAAAAAGATCTTAGCAATAATTAGGAACCACTGCCCATGACGGTGGCAGTGTTGGGTGAGGACTCCAACTTGAAAGTCCTTTGAGATTTATTTCAGAGCATTAAAAAGACCAACAAGGAGGCAGAAAAGGATTACAACACATCTCTAGGTTAAAATTAGCATGAATTTGACATGCTTTTCCAAGTGACTGGATGGAAACTCTTCTTGGTTGCTATCCAAAAGTGAGGGTTTCCAAAATGTTGGAGCAGATTTTGCCGATAAGAGGATTTATTCAAGAATTGAGCCTTTGTTCCTAGACTTAAATGATTATTGGAAGTAACAGAGAGGCAGATTTTGTTTGTGATGGGTTGCACCCCAGATTTATAAATGGAGTAGTTGTCATCAAAGTCTCTTGATCTTATATCCTTTGATAACTGTATTACTAGAAACTCCAGATATTTCTGTGTTTGACAACAGCATTGAAACAGGATCCCCTTTAGCCACACTCACCCTTCTGCGTTTGCTTGGTATTTATCCTGGACTTATCTCAAAAAAATGGATTAAAGGAGAAGGCATGAACCTACAAGCCATCTTTAACCTCAAATATTTGATCTCTGTCATCACATTCAAGTAGTTCAGAATCTACTTAGAAAAGACAAACCAGGAAGCTTGACTTCTCTTTGCCCCTTTGAAAGAGTCAGTGTTGTTAATACTTATTAAGCCAGAATTTGCAATGCCGAAGTCACCCAGTGGTGACCCTTTCTTGGTCTGCTTAAGGCACTCTACAAACCAGTACTTGTGACGGAGATCTGTCACTGCAAAATTAAAAGCAAAGGAGATGCTACTTGCTTCAAAGGGGCCTATGAATCAGGTTTTGGTAAAAATCATCCTCCAGTATTTATTCATTTGGTAAGTTTAAATTTTCATGTATTGGATTTAGTTACAATGAGGTCTCTCAAAACCTTAAGAAAGCCCACACATATGCAGTGAGTAATTTGTTTACAAGGAGTAAACTAGACATTAATATGGTTTATCATAATAACTCTAGTAATCACTACTATAAATTCTGTTGGCTGAGCTCATTGTAAATTCTTTACAAGTATCATCTAATCTATTGACTATAAGTGATATAATATACATATTACTCCTACTATATAAGTGAAAACAGACAATTATAATAAATTATAGCAAGTAGGTGCTATTATAATGGCCCATTACCCAGGCATGGAAACCGAGGCTTAAGGAGACTGGGTAACTAGCCTAGAGTCAGTCACACAATTAATAAATACCGAGGTCAGAATTTGGCCCACATGCCGGGTGTGGTGGTGCACGCCTTTAATCCCAGCACTTGGGAGGCAGAGGTAGGAGGATCTCCATGAGTTCGAGGCCACCCTGAGAATACAAAGTGAACTCCAGGTCAGCCTGAACTAGAGTAAGACCCTACCTCGAAAAACCAAAAAAAAAAAAAAAAAAAAAAAAAAAATTGGTGCACATGTAGATAGTTCCAGAACACTTGCGTTCACTGTGCTTTATTGTTCCCTGATATGCTGCTTCCTATTTGATTAGCACTTGACAGGATCTAGAATTATCTAGGAGAAACATCTCTGGGCATGTCTGTGAGGGAGTTTCCACATTAGGTTAATTGAGGTGGGCAAACCCATTGTGGGCGGCACCATTGCATAGGCTCGTGTCTTGGGTTGAATAAAGTAAGTAAGAAAGAAAAGAAAGAAGCAAGCTGAACATCAGTGTTTGTTGCTCTCTGCTTTTCTGACTTCATAGTGAATGTGATCTGCATTCCTGCCCCCAGGACTTCCCTCCAGCTGTAAGTCAAATAATCCAGTCCTCCCTTCTTGTCAGGTATTTTGTCAGCCACAAAGAATGTAAATGATACATTGGCTTAACAAATGGTCCCATATTTGACCTTATTTTCTGTTTGTCTAAATATTTTTAAATCAACTTTACTTTTTAAATGAGTTTTGTTGTTTTCTAGAAAAGGAGGTCTCACTCCAGCCCAGGCTGACCTGGACTCACTTTGTAGCTGCACGCTGGTCTCAAACTTACAGTGATCCTCCTACCACAGCCTCCTGAGTGCTGGGATTAAAGGTGTGCACCACCATGCCAGGTGATTAAATGGGTTTATTATTATTTATTTATTTGAGAGAAAGAGGCAGAAAGAAAGAGGGATGGAGGGAGAGAGAGAGAGAAAATAGGTGCACCAGGGCCTCCAGTCTCTGCTAACAAACTCCAGATGCATGTGCCACCATGCCACCTTGTACCTCTGGCTTACATGGGTACCGGGGAATCAAACCTGGATTCTTAGACTTCGCAGTCAGTGCCTTAACCAGTAAGCCATTGCTCTAGCCCTTAAATGAATTTTAAGCTTACAAAAAGTTGAACAAACAGTACATAAACTTCCTGCATGTCCCTGTTCCCCAAATATAAATATCTTATATAATGACAGAGTAATTGTCAGAATCAGAAACTTAACACTGATATGAATCAATTACATAAGTCAACAAGCATCATTCAGATTTCACCAGTTTCCCCACTAATATCCAGGACCTGAGCCAGGATGATAAACTGCATCAAGGAGTCACATCTCCTTGTTCTCTCTTCAAGGTCAACCCTGCATGACCTTCCAAGTAAAGGCTTCTTTCGGTTTTCACCCTGCTGTCTATTCTATCTATCCATCTGTCTATCATACATCTTCAGCACATCATTGCTACAATTGCTGTGTTCGTTTATTTTTTTCTTACTGTGACAAAACAAATTAAACTAGGGTTTATTTTGGCTCATGATCGGAGCCATGGTGGGGAAGTTATGACAGTGAGACTTGAGGCAGCTAGTCACAGTATATCTGCATTCAAGAAGGAGGGAGGGAGAGAGAAAGAGAGAGAAAGGGAGGCTGGTGCTCAGCTCTCTTTCACCTTTTCTCCCCTTTTATTTAGCCAGGACCCCAGTTCATGGAATGGTCTGCTTACATTCAGGGTGTGTCTTCCCTTCTTAGTTATATATCTATGAAAACACCCTAATAGACGTGTCTAGAGATATGTCCCAGTCAAGTTGACAATGAACATTAACATCACAGCTGCCAAAAAAAAAAAAAAATCAGAATCATATAAGAAAGCTTAATCAGCAATGATTCATTCTTCCACTTCCCAGCCCCCACCATATCTATTCTGAGCTGATCTCCTTTCCTCACCCCCCCCACCAACCTAGTCCTACCTATTTCTTGGGTACTTAGACTATCTCCTTAGATATTAGGTGATCCTGTTTCTGTTTATTTCTGCACTACCAAACAGATATGAACATAATTTCTTTTCTCTTACTCAGAAGGCCTCACACCGTTGATTCAGTCAGCATTTCATGTCTTGTCACTTAGCAATATATCCTGGCGAGCACACCCTATGGGCTCATGGAAATCCTTATCATTGTTTTCACAGCTACCTAGCAACCAGGTGACTGTGTATGGTGGAGTCGTTTCTCTGCATTCTCATCACTATTTGAGGTGTTTCCAACCAATACTGCTGCGAATGAACTGCATATTTATTTTCTTGAAGCTGTATGTTCCAAGTGGATTCCTAAGAGTGGAATTGCCCCTTGGAAAGGCAAGCTCATGCACTGTTAGTCACTCTCAAATTCCCCTCTAAGCAGGTGGTGCCAACCTCCCTTCCTCCCAGCAACGCATGAAAGTACCTGCCTTTGCCAGTGCAATATGTTGTCACACTTGAAAACTTTTGTTTATTGGATACGTGAGAAAGGCTGCAGTTTTGGCTTATATTTCCTTCGTTATGGGCTATTTGTATACATTTTCATATGTTTAAATGAGATTTCTTTCACTTTATGAATTCTTTAAGTACTAAAGATTTTAAAAAAATTTATTTATTTGTTTATTGGCAAGCAGACAGAGATAGAGAGAAAAGAGACAGACAGAATGGATGCACCTGAGCCTCCAGCCACTGCAAATGAATTCCAGATGCATGCACCAATTTGTGCACCTGGCTTTATGTGGGCACTGGGGAATTGAACCCTGGTCATTAGGGTTTTACAGGCAAGCACCTTAACCACTGAACCATCTCTCCAGCCCAAGGAGTGAAGATATTCACCCCTTGTCTGTCACAGAAGTTATAAGCATTTTCCCCAATGTGTAAATTATCTTTTCACTTTTTGTACATGGTGCTTCTATCATGGAAAGGATTTTATAACTTTAAAGAACCACATTTATCAATCTTTAAATTTTTCTAGAATTTTTGAGTACTTCTACCAAGGTTAAAGGGGACTTCACCCTTGTTTTCTTCTGGTATTTGTGTACATTAAAGTTATGTTCAAATTCGTTGCCTATTTGGAGCTTATTCTCATATGTGGTGTGAGATGTGGATTTCCTCTCTTGCCAGCTGCTACCCAGGTTTTCACATTTTGTGCTCCGGCAATCATTGCTGAATGTTAAATTTCCATTTGCACTTGAATCACTTTGGGGAAATTTTATTCTACCCACTGTTCTTCTCATCTCACCTTGTGGCCAATACTAACTGTTTCAAACAGAGAAGTCTGATAGCAGGTTAGCCGGGTGAATTTCCCCTCTTATTTGGTTTTCTTTTAGATTGAGTTATTGGCTATTCTTTCCTTCTTTCTTCTATTGTTGTTAATAACAAGCTGTCCTTGATAGTTCATGTGACTATATTATGTGACGTTACATTTAGAAGTGGTAGTTCAGGGTCTCAGAGGTGGTGGGTGTTAACAGTAAGTAGGCCAACTAGAGTCCATGACAGAGACGTGGAAGACTGAGAACCACGCACCAAGTTGCCTCAGTGGAGAAGGAAACGCCCATAGACCAGAGGCGATCTCCCAGTAAGTTCCATGTCCTGAAGTCACAGTTGGTTGGAGCATCAAGATTAGATGGTCAGAAGCAGTAGCCAGGCCCAGAATGGATGGCAGAGGAGGAGGAGGGAGCACAGCCAGAAACGATGATGCTCACTGTGGGACCTGCGCATTCTGAGCCTTCAGATAAAATGAATTCATCTCCGGCATTTAGAAGAAAAAGCTGTTCAAATTGCCAGCAGTGCGGCTTTAAAGACTTGAAGTGTATTAGTGCCTTCTACATTTCCTAAGTAAGGTTCACTTAATTTTATTCCTGGAAACTCTAAATTCCTTCTTGGAGACTTTAGCAATTTGAAACTAAAAGTTTCAAATGCATTTTAAACAGTCCCTTTCCCTCCTCTACCCACACATCTACCAAAATAAACAACTCTACCCAGCCAGCCTCGCTGATTTGCATAGCAGTGACAGCTACACAAATCCTCACATTTGGGCTATTCCAGCCTGTGGGGAGATGGCAGGGGGTTCCGTTCTTAAATAGTCTTGGGTATGATAGCCCTCCTTTGATCTTTCTAAAGCTCTGTGGCTGCACTGTGAAAATACTGGAGGAAATAAAACGATGCTTTAAAAAAATGGGTTTGATTTTTGTGATAAGAGCCCATCCCAGAGGCTGAGGAGATGGCTTAGCTTAGCGGGTAAAGTCCTTGCCCACACAACCATAAGGATCTGAGTTCACTACCAGCTGTGTGCTTGTAACCCCAGTGCTGGGGCGACAAAGATAGAAGGATTTCTGGAAGGCACTGGCTAGCTAGTCTAGCTGAATTAACCCAATGAATCCTTTTAGCAAGAGACTCTAGATCAGAGCTAAAGAGATGGCTTCATGGTTAAGGCACTTGCCTGCAAAGCCAAAGGACCCAGGTTTGATGCCCCCCCATACCCACATAAAGCCAGATGCACAAGGTGGGGCATGTGCCTGGGGTTTGTTTGCAGCAGCTAGAGGCCCTGGTGTGCTCATTTTCTCTCTCTCTCTTTCTACCTTTTTTTCTCTCTCAAATAAATAAATAAAAAAATTTTAAAGACCATCTATAAAATAAAATAAAGTAAAATAAAATAAAATAAAATAAAGCTATAATGTGGTTCCAAGTCTCTTTCCCCAACTCAGTCAAGACTTTAGATTTTTTTGGCAAATATGCTCAATTTTTTTTTTCCTGGGGTGTGGCCATTTCTTTGCTTCACTGAAGAGAGATATTTCTTTCCTGAGTCTTAAGAGAGGGCTGTGAAGTAAAATCTCTGTTTATTTTACCATGTTTAACTGGAAGTATAATTTGAAAAACATGACACTGTAACTTATTTGAAATTATCTTGTGCTTACACGTTTTCTTAATCAATGTTTGCTTGGTTATATCTGGCATGTGTTAATCACTCACACTCACCTCCAGCAAATATGTTCTTAGATTGCTCAATATTGTTTGAACCCACTTTTATCCTCTCTTTTTACTTTTGGGCCAGCAGGATGTTCCTAGCCTGTTTTGGTGGAATTGAACCCTGGTCATTAGGTTTTTACAGGCAAGCACCTTAACCACTGAACCATCTCTCCAGCCCAAGAAGTGAAGCTATTCACCCCTTGTCTGTCACAGAAGTTATAAGCATTTTCCCCAATGTGTAAATTATCTTTTCACTTTTTGTACATGGTGCTTCTATCATGGAAAGGATTTTATAACTTTAAAGAACCACATTTATCAATCTTTAAATTTTTCTAGAATTTTTGAGTACTTCTACCAAGGTTAAAGGGGACTTCACCCTTGTTTTCTTCTGGTATTTGTGTACATTAAAGTTATGTTCAAATTCGTTGCCTATTTGGAGCTTATTCTCATATGTGGTGTGAGATGTGGATTTCCTCTCTTGCCAGCTGCTACCCAGGTTTTCACATTTTGTGCTCCAGCAATCATTGCTGAATGCTAAATTTCCATTTGCACTTGAATCACTTTGGGGAAATTTTATTCTACCCACTGTTCTTCTCATCTCACCTTGTGGCCAATACCAACTGTTTCAAACAGAGAAGTCTGATAGCAGGTTAGCCGGGTGAATTTCCCCTCTTATTTGGTTTTCTTTTAGATTGAGTTATTGGCTATTCTTTCCTTCTTTCTTCTATTGTTGTTAATAACAAGCTGTCCTTGATAGTTCATGTGACTATATTATGTGACGTTACATTTAGAAGTGGTAGTTCAGGGTCTCAGAGGTGGTGGGTGTTAACAGTAAGTAGGCCAACTAGAGTCCATGACAGAGACGTGGAAGACTGAGAACCACGCACCAAGTTGCCTCAGTGGAGAAGGAAACGCCCATAGACCAGAGGTGATCTCCCAGTAAGTTCCATGTCCTGAAGTCACAGTTGGTTGGAGCATCAAGATTAGATGGTCAGAAGCAGTAGCCAGGCCCAGAATGGATGGCAGAGGAGGAGGAGGGAGCACAGCCAGAAACGATGATGCTCACTGTGGGACCTGCGCATTCTGAGCCTTCAGATAAAATGAATTCATCTCCCGCATTTAGAAGAAAAAGCTGTTCAAATTGCCAGCAGCGCGGCTTTAAAGACTTGAAGTGTATTAGTGCCTTCTACATTTCCTAAGTAAGGTTCACTTAATTTTATTCCTGGAAACTCTAAATTCCTTCTTGGAGACTTTAGCAATTTGAAACTAAAAGTTTCAAATGCATTTTAAACAGTCCCTTTCCCTCCTCTACCCACACATCTACCAAAATAAACAACTCTACCCAGCCAGCCTCGCTGATTTGCATAGCAGTGACAGCTACACAAATCCTCACATTTGGGCTATTCCAGCCTGTGGGGAGATGGCAGGGGTTCCGTTCTTAAATAGTCTTGGGTATGATAGCCCTCCTTTGATCTTTCTAAAGCTCTGTGGCTGCACTGTGAAAATACTGGAGAAATAAAACGATGCTTTAAAAAAATGGGTTTGATTTTTGTGATAAGAGCCCATCCCAGAGGCTGAGGAGATGGCTTAGCTTAGCGGGTAAAGTCCTTGCCCACACAACCATAAGGATCTGAGTTCACTACCAGCTGTGTGCTTGTAACCCCAGTGCTGGGGCGACAAAGATAGAAGGATTTCTGGAAGGCACTGGCTAGCTAGTCTAGCTGAATTAACCCAATGAATCCTTTTAGCAAGAGACTCTAGATCAGAGCTAAAGAGATGGCTTCATGGTTAAGGCACTTGCCTGCAAAGCCAAAGGACCCAGGTTTGATGCCCCCCCATACCCACATAAAGCCAGATGCACAAGGTGGGGCATGTGCCTGGGGTTTGTTTGCAGCAGCTAGAGGCCCTGGTGTGCTCATTTTCTCTCTCTCTCTTTCTACCTTTTTTTCTCTCTCAAATAAATAAATAAATAATTTTTAAAGACCATCTATAAAATAAAATAAAATAAAATAAAATAAAATAAAGCTATAATGTGGTTCCAAGTCTCTTTCCCCAACTCAGTCAAGACTTTAGATTTTTTTTGGCAAATATGCTCAATTTTTTTTTTCCTGGGGTGTGGCCATTTCTTTGCTTCACTGAAGAGAGATATTTCTTTCCTGAGTCTTAAGAGAGGGCTGTGAAGTAAAATCTCTGTTTATTTTACCATGTTTAACTGGAAGTATAATTTGAAAAACATGACACTGTAACTTATTTGAAATTATCTTGTGCTTACACGTTTTTCTTAATCAATGTTTGCTTGGTTATATCTGGCATGTGTTAATCACTCACACTCACCTCCAGCAAATATGTTCTTAGATTGCTCAATATTGTTTGAACCCACTTTTATCCTCTCTTTTTACTTTTGGGCCAGCAGAATGTTCCTAGCCTGTTTTGGTTCTTATACACTCTGCAGTGGCCTTTTAAAATTATTTATTTATTTATTTGAAAGAGAGAAAGAGGCAGATAGAGAGAGAGAGAATGGGTGCTCCAGGACCTCCAGCCACTGCAGACAAACTTCAGATGCATGCACCATCTTGTCTATCTGGCTTACCTGGGTCCTGGGGAATCAAACCTAGGTCCTTTGGCTTTGCAGCAAATGCCTTAACCACTAAGCCATTCCTCCAGCCCTGTAATGGCCATTTGTAGTTTTCACAGAAACACAACTAACTGAGAAAATGAAGACAAGGGTTCGACGTTCAGATCAGAGAGAAATTCATCTAAAGACAAACACAATCTAAGGAAGTTTGTGATTATCCAGCCAACATTGCAGAAGATATTTAAAGGAATACTATACACAGAGGGGGAGTGGCCACATGCTGTACATACTGCTGTTCTTGGGGTTGAGGAAGAGTTGAGTCACTACAAGAATGTTCTCTTCATCCCTGGCCAGCTTGACGCCTGGACATCCTGCTTAGCATCTTAGAGCACTATGACAGCTAGCCACTAATGAGGAGGCTTCATTTCCAGCTTGATTTCTCAATATCCTGCAAACAAAGCGTGTGATGTTTTCAGCAGTAGGGTCTTACCATCTAGTTCTGGAGGGAAACGGAGATCCTTGGAGCTGTATCTCAAATGTTCTGATAACTTGTGCTTTCATTTTCATTTGAGGTTAGGAACCTTTGAAATCCCCTCCTGATTTCTTCTGTGGCTCCTTGGCCATTCAACAATGTATGGTTCAAGCCAGGCATGATGGCATATGCCTGTAATATCAGCATTTTGGAGGTAGAGGCAGGAGGATCAATTTAAAGCCAGTGTTAGCTACTTAGTGAGTTCAAGGACAGCCTGGGCTACCTGAGACCCCGTTTCATATGATTTTGTTGGTTGCTGATCTGATTGGTTGGGTTGTTGCTCGTTTGCTGGTTGACTGTGCTGCACTTCATGGATCTGTCACTAGCTCTCTGTTGTTCACCTGTGACTTTCATGCAGTTTAATTTTCCTGAGTTCTCATGATAAAGAATGTCTTTCTTTCCTCCGTGTATAGTATTCCTTTAAGTATTTTCTGCAGTGCTGGCTTGATAATCATGAACTACCTTAGTTTGTGTTTGTCTTGAAATGTGTTTATTTCATCATAAATGTTAAAAGATGGCTTTGCTGTGGATAGCGATCTTGGTTGGCAGCTTCCTTATTTTTGAGGCTTTAAGGTTTATCATTTACGTGATTTCTTGAACTTCAGGGTTTCCAGTAAGAGATCTTGCTTTTGTATATAACTTGATTTGTTTTTTGCATTCACAATTTTTTATATTGTTTCTTTGCTTTGTGGTTTTTTTTTTTTTTTTGACATCTCAACTAAATGTAAGGAAGAGGTTCTTCTCTGGTCATGTCTATTTGTGGTTCTAAAGACTTCTTGTGTTTAAATGCCCACCTCTCTGTCTTATTTTAGGAAAATTTCTACTCTAATTTCATTGAATAAATTTTCTTTCTTTTTCTTTCGCAAGGGCGCAATGCCGCACTTGACCAAAAGGGGGCGCACGCATCTGAATTTCGTTCACAGCAGCTGAGAGACTGCTGGCGTGCCCATCTCTATCTGTCTCTCTCTCCCTCTCTGTCTGTCTCTCTCTGTATCTCTCTCCAAAAATAAATAAAATAATAATAAAAAATTTTTAAAAAGTTTAAAAAATTTTTTCTATGTCTTTCATTTTTGTCTCATCTACTTCCATCCCATGGATTCTTAGGTCTGGTCTTTTTATTGTATTCCAGAGTTCTTGGATGTTTGGCCATGCTCATTTTTTCTTTATTGATATTTGAATGTAACATTTCTTCAACCCGTTCCTCATTCCTGATATTCTTTCTTTGGCTTGACCAAGTATATTGGAGATGCTTTCCACTTTTTTTTTTTTTTTTTTTTTTTTTTTTGCTTAATTCATTTCCATTCATTCCATAGTTTTTTCAAGATCTCAGTTTCCTTGATGAATTTTTCTTCCACGTTGCTGACTTTTACACCTATATTACCATTTTCTCACCCATGTCGCTGATCCTTTCCTTTGCTAACTTTCCACATTCTGCCTTGACTTTATCTGCTTGTTTGTATTCTCTTTGAGATCACTGATTCAAACCCCAAACAGAAGGCAGCAAGAAATAATAAAGATCTCTTGAGAGGCAGAGGAAGGATGGTCATTGTGAGTTCAATGCCCATCTGAACATATATAGTGAATTCCAGGTCTGCCTGGGCTAGAGTGAGACCCTACCTTGAAAAACAATAAGAAGAACAAAAGAAATAGTGAATATCAGGGCAGAAATTAATGAAATGGAGACTAAAAGAATATATGTAGAACCAATAAAATAAAAAGTTGTTTGAAAAGATAAATATTGACAAACTCCAAATTGAACTGGCTAGAAGAAAGAAAGAGAAGTTCCAAATTAACAAAATTAGAGACAAGAAAGGGAAGGAAGGTTATAACAGATTCCCATGAAAGCCAGAGGATCCTAGGGAACTGTTTGAAAAATTATATTCCAAATAAACCTGGAGAATCTAGATGACATGACTAAATTCCTAGACACTTACAGCCTACCAAAACTAAGTCAAGAAAACATAAACTACCTAAACAGATCCTTAATAAGCCATGAGACTGAAGTGATAATAAAGTCTCCTCACAAAGAACATCTGAGTTCAGTACAGAGTCACTGCTGAACTCTACAAAAGATTTAAGGGGCTTAAAAGATGGCTTAGTAGTTAAGGCATATGCCTGCAAATCCAAAGGACCCAGGTTCAGTTCCCTAAGACCCACATAAGCCAAATACACAAGGTGCACATTCATCTGGAGTCTGTTTGCAGTGGCTGAGTGCACATTCTCTCTGTCTCTTTCTGCCCCATTCTCTCTCTCAATTAAATAAATAAAAATAAAATATTTTTTAAAAAATTAAGGAAAACAGCACTAGTTCTCAAACTATTCCACAAAAGTGAAAAAGAGAGTATGTACCATTCTACAAAGCCAGTAATACCCTGATATCAGAATGGATGAGTACACAGCAACAACAACAACAACAACAACAACAAATATATATATATATACTATAGACCAATTCCCCGATGATTGTAGACAAAAAATTCTCAACAAAACTGCAAATTGTATTCAAGGACATATTAAGAAAATCATACATCATGACCAAGTTGGTTTATCTCAGGTATTCAGAGTTGGTTCAGTATAGGAAAAGCAATAAGTTTAATAAAACACATAAATATAAGGACAGAAATCTCATAATTATCTTAATAAGAATACCAAAGGCTTTTGACAAAATGCAACATCTCTTCATGATGAATGCCTTGGAGAAACTAGAAATATAAGGAATGCATCTCAACATAACAATGGCAATATATGACAAACCCACAATCAATATTATACTGAACAGGGAAAACCAAACCAATCTTCCAAAGTGAAGAATTTCTTCATTTTGGTGTCCATTCTCTTTGCCCCTAATCAATATCAGTTTGAAGTCTTAGCTAGAGCAATAACACAGGAGAAAGAAATAAAAGGATATGAAGAGGAAAAAGAAGAAATCAAAGTATCCCTATTTGCAAATGACATGATCCTATACTTAAAACACCCTAGAGACACCAGCAGAAAGCTTTTAGGTTTGACAAACATTGTCAGCATAGTATCAGGATGTTAAATCAATATAAGAAAACCAACAGCCTTTTTATATACCAATAATGAACTTGTCAAGAAAAGAACAAGGCTTTTTTTTTTTTTTTAAGACCATTCAGAATACATAGAATAAACCTAACTGAAGAGGTGAAAGATCTCTACTTATTGTAGAGGTCTTTAAACTTGAAGACACTGAAGTAAGATAATGAAGGCTGCAATAGAAAGTGGAAATAACTCCCATACTTATGGATTGGAAGAATTATATTATATAAATGATAATATTCCTGAAAGCTATCTATAGAGTCAATGCAACCTTTGCTAAAATTCCACATGGGAAAAAAAATCAATCCTAAAATTCATATGAAACAGAAGATTTCAAATAACCATAGCAATTCTATGCAAAAGAACAGTGTTGGCAGCATCATTTTACCTGATCAGAAACTATAGTACAGAGCCATTTTAATGACAAAATCATCATCCTTGTACAAGAGCATACGCATAGAACAATACACAGCACCCTGTACAGGAACATATGCGTAGAACAATAGAATAGCATCCTTGTACAAGAACATATGCACAGAACAACAGAATAGAAGAAGGCATCCAGAAATAAACCCTAGCTATGGCAACAAAGGTATCAAACACTTTTTTTTTTTTTTTTTGAAAAAAAATGTTTCTTCTACAAATACAAAATTGGATAGCCACATGTAAAAGAATGAAATCAGATCAAACTCTTTTACCCTACACAAAAAAATCAATTCAAAATACATCAGAGACCTTAATGTAAAACCGGAAACTTCGTGAAAATACAAATAAAATACTTTAAGATCTAGGCATAGTCAGGGATTTTCTGAAAAGGACTCCAATAGCGCAAGAAATAACCCCAGGAATTAACAAATGGTATTAAATGAAATTAAAGAGCTTTTTGCTCAACCAAGAAACCCATCATCAGATGAAAAGACAGCGTAGAGGACTGGGAAGATGGCTCTGCAGTTAAAGATACTTACTTGCAAAGCCTGTTGCCCTGGGTTTGGCTAGAGGCCCTGGTGGACCCACACACACTCTCTCTCCCCTTCAAATAAAATATATATATAGTGCAGCTTGCTTGCCATTCACACACCATACAGTGACTATAAAGAATTGCACTATACTAAACTATAAAGAATTTTAAAAGATTAAATACTAGAAAACAAATAATGCAATCAATACATAGGCTAATGAACTGAATTGACAGTTCTCAAAAGAAGAGATACAAGCAAGCAATAAATATTTGAAAAGCCCAAGTCCTGCCTTGCCTTGCCTTGCCTTGCCTTGCATTCCCTATTTCTTTTCGTTCCCTCATGTTGAAGTTCAGGAAGATTTTATTATAGGGATTACGGAGCTCATAGTACTTCCGGAACGAGGACAGCACGCAGAGCTCCTACTCGCCAGGAGAAGGAGGAACTGGAAACCCGTGTTTTTTCTTGCTGTGTTTGTTCCTTCTGTGGGCCTGCCGGGGGGTGGGGGGTGCTCAGCAGCTCTCTGGCTGGAAGCTGCTGGCCCCTATGAAATTACCTTATCTTATTTCCCTGCAATGCACAGTCTTCTGGGAGCTTTGAAAAGCCTTCAAATGAGCTAGCTCGCGAAGTTATTAAGCGGAAATCCAACAGTGAACACTCAGGGGATGGTGGTGATCTTTAGTGTGGAGCACGTGGAACTGTTTCGTTCCTGGTTGTGTCTGTGATTTATATAGTTCTGTGGAGGACGTTTGGACACTATCTATGCTAGTTACTTTTTTTCATTACTATGACAAAGAAGCAACTTAAAGAAAGAAGAATTTATTTTGACTTACAGTTCCATGACATCCTGTCCATCAAGGAAGGGCGGGTGTAGCAAGAGCAACATGAAGCAGCAGCGGGCCACACGGTGTCCACAGTCAGGAAGCAGAGAGGGATGAAGGCTGGTGCTCAGCTTGCATTCTTCTTTCTTTTCTCTTTTCTTTTCTTTTCTTTTCTTTTCTTTTCTTTTCTTTTCTTTTCTTTTCTTTTCTTTTCTTTTCTTTTCTTTTCCTTCCCTTCACTTTTCTTTTCTTTCCTTTCCTTTCCTTTTCTTTTCTTTTTTCTTTTCTTTTCTTTCCCTTCCCTTCCCTTTTCTTTTCTTTTCTTTTCTTTTCTTTTCTTTTCTTTTCTTTTCTTTTCTTTTCTTTTCTTTTCTTTTCTTTTCTTTTCTTTTCTTTTCTTTTTTTTCTGGTCCAGGACCTCAGCTCATGGAATGGTACCACCCACAGTGAAGGTAGGTCTTCCCATCTCGATAACCTAATCTAGAAAATCTCCCATAGGCATGCTCAGAGATTTGTCTCCTATATAGAACCCATCAATTTGACAATATTAACCTCCCCCATACACACTATAATATAGAGGATGAAAAAATATAGGGTGGCATTCAATAATGCCATTTTTTGCATTTGGAGCTCATGTTATGGTATGATCACAATAATGGAAAATCTCCTATACTTCTTTTTTTATATTTTATTTATTTGAGAGAGAGAGAGAGAGAATGGGTGCATCAGGGCCTCCAGCCACTGCAAATGAACTCCAGATGCATGTGCCTCCTTGTGCATTTGGCTTACATGGGTCCTGGAGAATTGAACCGGGATCCTTTGGGTTTGCAGGCAAACGCCTTAACCACTAAGCATCTCTCCAGTCCCTCCTATACTTCTTTAATGCAAAGTAGTTAAGCATTAGGTAAACTGTGATTGAGTATTAGGGTTTGGAAGAAGTGGGGCTGTGTAAGTGATTTATCTGGGTGAGCTTTAGTTGGGTGGATTTAGTAGAAGGAAATATATGCCTATCCTGGTTCTATTTTGACCTCAGAAACATCCATTCACTCTAGAATTATTTATATTTTTAAATTATAGGCTGAAAGACTTAGAATAGAGCAAAAGATTCTTCTATTTAAAACCGTTAAAGCACAGGACCTGTGGCAGATGGCCAATTAGCAGATACCAGCTCTAATGCCATCCCAAGATCAGATACCAGGACAAGAGCAGCAGAACAAATTACCTGGGCCTGTCCCATCAACTTCAGCTTGACAGTACAAGACAGACTGCATTATAGAACCTTCTTGGCTCTAGGATCTTTCTGCCTGCATCCACGAGACCATGGAAGATGGGACGACCTCTCTTCTGGGTCCCAGCATCCATCCAAACTGTTCAACCGTTGTGGTACACTCCTGGCCACTTAGGCCCTCATTAATCTTTCTGGTGTTGCCTGACTTTTCTAGTGCTCATGGTATGCGTCCTGAGATGTGCGTTTAATACTTCTCTGCCCCTTCAGACTTCGCCATGGGCATGCTGGTGTGTGAAGGGATAGATCATCCTGCAGTTCTCGAGCAGACTTTGTTGTTACCAAAGCTGCAAACTTCATACATTTTAAAGGGAAGGAGGGTGGGGTGTGGGAGACATATTACACTTTCAACATATTGTCGGAAGTGACATATAGTCTGGGGATAAAATCTTGGCCATGAACTGATGATTTAATACCTACAGTTCTGATCTGCATAGGTGTGAGAAAAGGAAAATTATTCTTCCCAAAGTCCCAGGGGCCACTGGGATATCGCTGGGTTGGAATAAAAGGTTGATTTTCTTGACACCAGGCATGGCATCACAGGCGAACCATGGAGAGTCCTGTATGCCATATGTCGGATGCATTACATTTTAACCTTCCGTATCATTCAAGACCGCACATGTGCCTAGGAAAATAGAATGAACACACATGATTTGAGTACTCATGGTACAGCATGTATGCTTGGGAAGATATATGTGGGAGAGGCAGTGGAATATCTCAGAAGGTCTCTGAGATCCTACACAGGTGGGTCTCTTAACAAATACCAGCTACATACCTGATTTTAGTCAGTTGGTGTCCATTTATTAATATCACAGGCATTCTGGGATTACTCACTAGAATCAAATGTATACCCTGTATAACAAATTCAGTGATAAACCTACTCTAAGTTCCTGACTAAGTTTTCTATTACATATGACAATGAAGTCCAATACCTGAGTGTGAATTACAAAGCACCCTATTACAAGGCTGCTCTCTTACCTCTGAATCACTCTTCTGGACCACCCAGGCCTTCTTTCTGTTCCTCAAATGTGCTGATCTCAATTCATTCAGGCCTTACCCTGTCTGTTTCTTCTACCCAGAATGCAAAGGGGCATCACATTTTGCAAGGTGGGCTCCTTCTTGTCATTTAGGTCTCTGCTCCCATGTCACACCTCAGACATTGTTCCTGACACCCTGTTGAGTGTTCCTCTTTCCAGGTCACTTCATCACATCATGTCGAAAAATTTCCCCAAACACGTGTCTGTTTTAGAGTGGATGTTTATTGATTGACTTGCTGTTTGTTCACCTTCCAAGCATGCACACAGCCCCATGACTGGAGGGACATGGCTAGCACCATTTAAGATCTCATGCTAGATGGGTACATGTTTGTAGACATGTTTGTAGGGACTACACCCATGCTTTCTATAAAACCAAGTGTATGTCTTAAGAGTCAGAAAAATGACATGAAGTAGGCTGGAGAGATGACTTAGAAGCTAAGTTGCTTGCCTGCAAAGCCAAGGACTCAGGTTTGATTCCCCAGGACCCATGTAAAGTCAGATGAACAAGGTGGCACATGTATCTGGGTGTGTTTGCAGTGGCTGGAGGCCCTGGCTCGCTTTTGCTCTCTCTCTTTCTCTCTCTCCCTCCCTCTTTCTCTTTCTCAAACAGATAAATAAAAATAAAAATAATCATTTAAAAAATGACAAGAAGAAACTAAACTACAAAGTTTATTGAACAATTGTCCCTACTAAGTTGTAAGATAGTGCTTCCTGGAATCTTCACAGCATTTGCTTTTGAAGAGATGAGCAAGCAAAATTATTGTGCCCCATGAAATTTCCACTTGTTGGCTTCCATCCTTATCCTATGTGTCCTGCTCCATCCATCCCTGTGCTCAGCCCTACTGGTCCCTCCTGTAACCTGATTCAGGGCACACATCCCTGACAAAGCCCCACATAGTCTGCTCCGTCCCACCTCCCTGCACTCTTCCCTACCCATCTTCTACGTCCACACTGGCTCAGATTTATCTCAATTTATGAACTTGCATCTGCAATATCCTTTCCTGGAAAAGCTACTTCTTCCTCTGATATGTTGACAGGAAGGAAGGGGACAGGCAAAATGCACTTCCTAATCATATTTCCAGGTATTTGAGAAAAAGAAATTCATGTATTTTTTTTCCTTTAGTTTATTTTTTTGTATTCTATTAACTGATATAAAAAGCCAGCCAGGTCTTTTGTGAAGTAGGCTGGCTATAGATCATCTTCAGAAAGGTAATTTCTTCTCCAAGAAAAGCCACTGAACCATATTTGTTGGCTAAAGTTGAAAATACCCGAGTGTGTCCATTCAGAATGATCTTGACCAGTCCAGTAAGTCAACAGCCCCCTGGCCGTGTGTGACGTCCTGAATACCAGCATTGGAAGGACTTCCTGGTCCCCTCTGCCAGCCTCCTGCCCGTGAACGAGCCTGTGGAACGTTTCAACACAGGAGCAGACTCGTGAACGATGAGCATTAGTCATCTCGGGCTTCCTCCCGCCTGGGCGGGGCAAAGCTAAACAGCCGTGAGCCAGCGGAGAGCTTCAGCAGGATGCCCACGGACTCTCTTTGGCCTTTGCCGGGTGTTGAGCTGTCAACTGACAACACAGAAAGTCAGTGGTAGGGTCAGGCCAGCCAGGAGATGATGCTCACTTCCCAGTCCCAGCAAGGCCAGCCTGCATTTCTTGCTGTTTCTGTGGAAACTAAACATTTGTGTGGATTCAGTTAACTCCCAATAGAAGCTCCACATGAGGCATAGTCTTACCTTGCTGGTGCCAGGAGAGTGTACCCAGTGACCTCCTAGGGGAGGCTGCTACCTCCTGCGGTTCTGAGCCTCAAAGTTTCACAATCAACCTGACTCCATGTTACTTAATGACATGATGAAACAGGGATACCTAGTTTGCTGTGTTCACACCTGTGAGATGGGGAGCTACACAAGGCAGGAGAAAAAGTAGAGGCCAGTGAAACCTGTATGCTGTTTCTCACCACCTCCATGTTTCTCCCACCTTCTTCTTCTTGCTGGTTTTTTTTCCATTTATTATTATTATTTTTTTTTCAAGGGGAAAACATGGAGGAAAGAAGCCCAAAGGAGAGATCAAGGGAAATGTCTGGAAGTGGAGAGCCAGACAGGCCAGGTCTCTGGCATGTGGCCTGTAGCCTTTCTGTTCCAATGGGCATCACTGTGTGCAGGCCAGAAACTCGCATCCAGGTAGAGCAAGCCTGTGCCTGGGTTGGTATCTTTATTCCTGCGGGTTTTAGCACGTGGGTGTGTGCAGTGAGGGGAGTGTGAAAAGGCTCAAAACTCAACCTCGTAAGCGGATGTTTTAATTAAAAAGACTTCCCACTAAAGAATCCCAGTGCAAAACTAGAGACAAACACGTCAGTTGGATCAAAAGCTGTTGCCAAGAAACATGTCAAATACTTGTGCTTTTCATTCAAACTTAGAGTTAAATCAAAGTAAATGCACTCATTAAGACTTTTAAATAAAGATTCCAGACAGCAGAACTATCTGGAAACTTCAGTCTGCCACTGGCTCTGCAATACATCATTCTGCTAATGTCACCCCGACTCTGAGCTTGTGTTGGCCCATGTTATACTGCCTCTTCACCCTGACTCTGAAGTATTTGATTTGAATAATCTCTCATGTATCTTTCTTTCTAAAAAACATTTTATTTTTATTTATTTATTTACTTGACAGAGAGAAAGAGGAAGAGAGAGTGAGAGAGAAAGGGAGTGGGCACACCAGGGCATCCAGCCACTGCAAATGAACTCCAGATGCATGTGCCACCTTGTGCTTCTTGCTTACGTGGGTCATCCTGGGGAATCTAACCTGGGTCCTTTGGCTTTGCAGGCAAGCACCTTAACTGCTAAGTCATCCCTCCAGTCCTCATGTATCTTTCTAAACAAACCAAAACAGGGGTGGGGGCTGGAGACATGGCTTGGCAGTTAAGGCACTTGCCTGTGACGCATAAGGACCCATGTTTGACTCTCCAGATCCTGTGTAAGCCAGACACCCAAAGGTGAGGCAACTGTAAGGTTGCACATGCCCACTAGGTGGCGCAAATGTCTGGAGTTCAGTTTCAGTGGCTGAGGCCCTGACACACCAATTCTTTCTTTCTCTCTCTCTTTTATTGATATCTCTAAAAATTTTTTTAAAAATCTTTAAAAAAAGGGGTGGGGCAAAGATGTTACCATGGCTTCTGGTGGGATGTCACAAATTCATGCCTGTGACATTTAAATGGCAACATGAAAGAGCCAAGATTGTCTCTGCTTTGCTAAGTGACAGGCCAAGGGATATGCACATTGCTTTCTCTCAACTTCTAGCCATCTTTCCTTTATGCATTTTGAGACAGACTTCTCAAAATTAGCAACGTTTTATAGAACATTGGGGAAGTGGTTTCCAGATGTTTTGTAGCACCCCAGTCTGCGTGCATGCTGTCATCAGTTCAGCTGTTGACCTGGGGGCACAGAGCCCTCTTCGGCTTCCCATGTCAGAAGAAGAGTCCATAAAATGGGCCTTCAATCCACTTTCAAGCAGAGATGGTCGGTAGAGTCATTTGGAACAATTAGAAATGATCCCATTTGCTTTTCCTGTTGCTTTCCTGATTCAAAGAGAGTGGAATTTCTCAAACCAAGATGGCCTTGGCTTAAGGGGTTGGCCTCTGCATCAATGCATCAGGACCATGTCACCATACCTACTCCGTGATGGCTCTTCCTTGAATTTGGCTCTTTCTACACGGTGAGTCCCTTTCTGTCCTGCAGGAGGGGCAGCGCCAAGCCTCATGCTGGGGGTGAACTTAGGACAGACTTTTCACCATTATTCTGGATTTCCTAGGTCTTGTCACTTTAAGCCAGATGCTTAATGCTATTTTAATGCAGTTGTTTTGTGTGTGTGAATAATATGTTCTTCTTGCCAAACCTCAAAGCCTTGGAACTAAGATCTCATAAAAATGCCTAGAGTCCAAAGCTAATCTAAGATCTCATAAAAATGCCTAGCGTCTAAAGCTAATAGCTGCTGTTCATGTATCATGGGATATAGCCTAAAATCTTTTGTGATGTTCTACTCCCCCATGGCAGTGGGTGACAGGAACCTGGTGACGGGTGGCTGAGGTGCTAGATGCCCACATGGCTGGCTGTTGCCCACCAGGTTGTTGTAGTTCTCAGCTTCATCTTCACATCCCTGGTATAGATTTTAAAATCCATTCTGAGGCCGGGCGTGGTGGCACATGCCTTTAATCCCAGCACTCGGGAGGAGGATCACCGTGAGTTCGAGGCCACCCTGAGACTAGATAGTGAATTCCAGGTCAGCCTGAGCTAGTGAGACATTCTTGAAGTCCTTCTTGAACCCACAATAACCTCACTTCCTACCTAAAGTGAACATTCTTGAAGTCCTTCTTGACACACTCCTTTCCAAACCCCATCTTCCCACCACACATAGCCAGTCATCTCCAACATTCATCCAACACGTGCTGTATTGCGTGTGTTGACAAAATGACAGCTTGCCCATCCATAAGAGTCAGTGTGTTGGCCCTGGGAATATGGTTCAGTGGTGGAACACATGCCTAGGATGCATGGAGCCCTGGGTTCAGTCTCTAGCACTGAAAACTCAAACATCAACAAAAAAGAATGTGATCTCGAAAGCCAGATATCCAGTGTCATATCTTGTTACTGCCACCCATGAGCTCTGTGACCTTGGACAAGATCTTTTTGTCAGTGAGATAATGGCAATGTCTACCTCACAGTTACTTCTTGCTACATACATGAATAATTCTTTTTTTTTTTGGTTTTTCAAGGTAAGGTCTCACTCTGGTTCAGGCTGACCTGGAATTAACTATGTAGTCTCAGGGTGGTCTCGAACTCACGGCGATCCTCCTACCTCTGCCTCCCGAGTGCTGGGATTAAAGGCGTGAGCCACCACGCCCGGCTATGAATAATTCTTGTATAACAAACAAAAATAAACATACAAAAATAAATACGATGGCTGAAGAGATGGCTTAGCAGTTAAGGCACTTGCCTGCGAAGCCTAAGGACCCATGTTCAATTCTCCAGACACACAAAAGGTGAGGCAAGCAAAGATCACACATGCCCACTAAGTGGCACAAGCACCTGGAGTTCAGTTGTACTAGCTGAGGTCCTGACATGCCAATTCTCTCTAGCTCTGTCTCTCTAAAAATAATAATATAAAATAATAAAATACTAGAGGAGAAGAGATCTACACACATAGGTGACCTGGCTGCTAAGAGAGGCTGTCCTATGAGCTCTGAAAGGTGACATTGTCAAAGTCCTATGGGTTTCACATCCTGCTACTCACCTTGCTTAGGCCATGATAATCTTTCACCAGGGCCACAGAAAGATCTCTGTAAGTGGTTTTCCTTCCTTGTTCTCTCTCCAGACTATACACAGGGGTGGGGGTGAGGTTTCCAAAATCATAAATCTAATTGTAACATTTCCTAAATGTCAACTCCTCAGTGCCTGAGGTTTCTTTTTTTTTAATGTTTTTATATTTATTTATTTGAAAGAAAAGAGAGAAAAGGAGGCAGATAGAGATAATGAGCAAGCCAGGGACTCTAGCAGCTGCAAATGAACTCTAGACACGTATACCACCTTGTGCATCTGGCTTATTTGGGTCCTGGGGAATCGAACCTGGGTCCTTTGGCTTTGCAGGCAAGTACCTTAACCACTAAACTATCTCTCCAGCCCTAACCTGAGGTTTCTATCCAAACTCTTCTGTGAGTTTAAAGGCCTGTATCATATTCCTTTCAGTACTACCTCTTTCCTTGCCTTTGTCCTCAGGACATGATGGCACAAGCTATCCTCTAACCCGAGGAATCTCTGTTTGTGAAGAGGTATGATGTACATGCATGTGTATGATGTGAGCCCACATGTGTAGGTATACTTGTGTTTGCATGCAGGGGCCAAAAATTGACATCAAATATCTCCCTTCATGGCTCTCTTTATTTTACTGAGATAGGGTCTCTCATTTGAGCCAAGAGCTTGCCAATTCAGCTAGTCTAGCTAGCCAGCATGCCCTGGAGGATTCTCTGTCTCTGATTCTGGCTCACTAGCTGGCGTTAGGTGGCCACCATACCCACCCAGTATTTAAGGGAATGCTGGGGTTCCAAACTTCAGTCTTCATATGTGACAATTCCCAGCCCAAGAATTTTTTTTTTACTTCTCTCCATCTGCCACAGAATCTCGCCCCTCTGCCCTTTGTACTTTTTGTCACCTCCACCTAGAATCCATACCTGTTCTACCAGCTTGTCCCTCGTGTATGCTAATCACTGTCTAGACCTTATTTCTTCAGGGCAGCCTCCCCTCTGTATATAGGAAGGCTATTTCCTCTTCCTATGTTCTCTCAAAGTATCTCTCAGAGACAGGGACCTTATTTAGATATAGACTTAGATATACAACAATGTAGCAGATATAATTAGTTAAGATGAGCTTATACTGGAATCGAAAGGGATGCTAATGTAATATGATTGGGGTCCTTATGTAAAGAACACCATGTGGGACTTGGAGAGGTGGCTTAGTGGTTAAGCGCTTGCCTGTGAAGACTAAGGACCCCCGTTCAAAGCTCGATTCCCCAGGACCCCACATAAGCCAGATGCACAAGGTGGTGCATGCATCTGGAGTTCATTTGCAGTGGCTGGAGGCTCTGGCGCACCCATTCTCTATCTATCTGCCTCTTTCTCTCTCTGTCTGTTGCTCTCAAATAAATAAACAAAAAGTAAACAAAAAAGAACACTATGTGAAGAGAAAGTTACACACAGAGGTTTGAAAAGACACCGGGTGAAGGGAACCCGGAACAAAACCTTCCCTCACACCTCAAAGAAGAAACTAATACCGCTGACCCAGAAGTGCAAAATAGTGAATTTCGATGGTAAGGTCACCCGATATACTGAATTTTGTGATGGTGGGCAAAGTATGCTAGTATTACATTTCTTGACCCACTGGATTGCCCACTCTTAAATGCGCTCCTTGTAAGTACTTGAAATGCTTGACTTATATGTAAAGACGTAGCATGTGCACAAATATACCCCAAACAACTCCACATCCCACAAATAGTTGAAGCCACGAGAATGGCAGGCCCAGGTGGCTCTTAGTCATCCCAGCAAGCAGCCAGTTTTAGCTTCCTAAAACCCCCTTCTCCATGGGTATTCCAAGAACTTCACCCAAGTGGGCAGGGGAGGGAGCCCTCTTGGCAAGCTCCCACAGCAGGGAGGCATGCAAGCTGGTGGGCGAGCAGGTGTTTGTTTTCTCTCCAGGCTAAAAGGAGCCGGAAGAGGTGGAGGTGGGGTCCAGCAAAGAGCAGAGAGGTCGAGAAAGAAGGGGCCAGGGGTGTGCTCATTCCAGACTCCAGAACCACGCCACAGGAGGTCAGTGCTGGCTGTATTGAAGCCAAGATGTCAGGCAGGAATTTTTTCCCCTCTTCTTCCAAAAGTTCTCCTCCTCCATTTCAGTGCAGCCTTTAATAAGCAATTCTTCCAAATTTCTTCTGACTTTAGAAGTTTTGAGCTTGTTGAGCTGAAGAGGAACCAGGCTCATAATTACGGTTATTATAGGGAGTTGTGTGCCCATCACCACAGCATCTGGCTGTAATCACATACTTAATGGAAGGCAAGATGATCCGCTGCTCATAATGGACAGTTTCTGAGCCAGGCAGCCACCAAGTGCCCACCCTCTCACTCGGAGGCCCAACAGAACAGATGTTTGTGGGGAAAGGAGATGCTTGCGTCTGTCTGGAGGGCGGTTGATCTTAGGAAGTGCCAAAGGCATCAAGTTCCCTTACCAGGTCACCAGTAAAGTGGACGTCCCCTCCACACTGGGTGCCTGGAATGGAGTAAAGCGAGTGAGCGTCATGGCTTATCTCAGAGGGTGGAATGAAGGGATGGGCCTGTGGCGTCAGGACCAGCATTTACTCTTCATGATACCAAGCACTTGCCTGCGCTTTCTTGCCATCGAGGTGCCCGACACACGGAAAGGACAGAATAGAGACCCCTCTAGCCACACAATTTCTCTGAGATATAATTTTCCCTGGCTGCCATAGCAAAATGCCAATGGCTGTAAGGCTTGCTTAAACAGTAGAAATCTGTTTTGCAGAGTTTTGGAGGCTTGGGTCTCCAAGATCAAGTTGCTGGTGTTTTGGTTCATGGTCAGGGCCCACTTCCTGGTTTGCAGATGGCCACCTTTGACTTCACTCTGGGTCTTCATGGTATGGAGGTGTTACCATCATCACTTTGTCCAAACCTAATAACTTCCCAAAGGCTCACTTCTTAAACCATTATATTAACGGAGAGTATGGCTTCCAGATATGAATTTATATGGAAACGTTTAGTTGGTAGCAATAACTAAACTTGCTCTATAAACTTGTGTGTATATGTGTGAGTATGTGTGTTTATGCTAACCACTTTCTAATTCAGACCTCAGGTTTTGACAGCCAAGAAATCTACCAGTGGAACAAGCTTCATCTCCTATAGATAGGACCTCTGACCCCTTTGGGCCTCATTTGCCGCAGCCAACAGATCATTATGTTTTCCTGTGCTGGCTGTAGGGTTTTTTTTAATTAAATTAAATTTAATTAATTAATATTTTTGAGAGCAACAGACAGAGAGAGAAAGATGCAGACAGAGAGAGATTGAGAATCGGTGCACCAGGGCCTCTAGCCACTGCAAAGGAACTCCAGATGCATGCACCACCTTGTGCATCTGGCTTATGTGGGTACTGGGGAATTGAACCTCAAACTAGGGTCCTTAGGCTTCACAGGTAAGCATTTAACCACTAAGCCATCTCTCCAGCCCCTGTACCAGGTATTGAATATACTGGAGTCTCAGGAGATGTCTTTAGTGAGCACTGTGTACCTCTAAGCCACACACTTGGATACCATATGTAGCAATGTAAAGCCCTGTAGTCAACTAAACTCCTGTATTATCAGACGCTAGTCTCCATGCTCCTACCCAGCCTGCCACTGCTGTCCTTCTATGGCTCCAGTGGAAAGAAATTCCCATTTTTAAAAAAAAACCAATTCTTTCTTTCTTTGCTTATTTGTTTTGAGTCAGGGCTCATGGAGCCCAGGCTGGTCTTAGACTCCTTATGTATACCTTCACTAATTCTATATCCAAAATTATTCTGTAGTGCCTCATTCATCTCAAAGTTGATATGGACAACAATGAATTTTAAATGTCCCTTGGCCTATCCCACTCCTTGTATAAACCCATATATTTGCCATTGACTAATTCACTTAGTAATATCACACTACCTGCCTGACTCATCCTCCATCGAATATCCTGCCTACCCAGCAAACCCTGCTGTGTTCACTCTCAATGTACTGCATATGCAGAATAGAAGGGAGCCCAGCATTAAACGTAGAACCCTCGTAGGTCTCTTCAGTCCACAGCTCAACATGGATTGTAACCTATATCTGGTACTAGGAATTGTAATCCAGAGCCAAATGTTTTAGGGTTAAGCTTCATCCCACCTTCTTCAGGACCCATCTTACCAGAATGTTCCTCCATGCCCCTATTGAAGGTTGTATCTTTTAGTCTGCTGTCCAGAGGAAGGTTTCTGTGGTACCAATTCATTTTGGATTTGTTTTTTGTGTGCATATGCTCCCACCCTCCCATTCATGACCCCCCCAATTCTTCCATCCCTCTTGTCTGTCCCCCAAGTTGTCTGTCAGGTATGCCTGCACCTCAAGCTGTTCCAGTTTAGGAACCGCAGATGAAGGAGCATATGTGGTGTTTGTCTTTCTGTGCTTGCGTGAGTTCACTTAGCATGATCTGTTCCAAGCCTATCCGTTTTATTACAAATTTCATTATATCATTTAGTTTTGAGTAGAATTCCATTGTGTATATGTACCGCATCTTCATTATCCATTCAACAAACGATGAACATCTGGGTTGATTCCCGTTTTCAGCTGTTGTGAATTGAGCAGCTATACACATGGTTGAACAAATATCTCTGCAGGGAAGAGTGGAGCCTTTAGGGTAGATGCCCCATAGAACAATGGCTGGGTCCGCTGGTAGCTTAGTTTTCATCTTTTTCAGGAGTCTCCATATTGCTTTCCATAGTGGTTGTACAATTTTGCACCCCCAAGGTCCCCAAAACAAGACAGGCTTCTGTCAAAGCACTTTTACTCACCTGAGGTAAACGGTAGACCCTATTGCTGAAGACACCACATGCTGCTGATTCAGAACATAGAGGGATCCAGCTGAATCTGTAAGGAAGCCACTTTCCCGGATGGCTAGCCTGTATAGTGCCCACATACTGATGAAAAGTGCTATATAAACTGCTGGGGCAAATGGCCAACAATGTCGTGAGCAAGCAGCGGATACTGCTATATTAAAACAACCAACCTAACAAGATTTACACACTTGCACAATAGTGGCACACAGTCTAGGTGGGTAACCAATGGCTCTGTGATTGGCTATGAGATCTGCTCAGTGGAAAGGAACCCAAACTGGAACTAGGAACCAAGTCAGAATGCTATGGAGACCAAGATAATGAACTCCAGTGAGAAACTCCCAGTAGCTTTCATCCCAAAGTGAGGCCACACTCATCAAAATCTCTCCAAATTACAGTGCTTATCCCCTTTAACCTATCCTGGTCTCACTCTATTGGAGAACTTGTTTTTCAGAAAGCAGCAAGACCCGAGGACAAGCATAATCTTCCCATAAGACAAGAATAGACAGCTGACTCACTGTGGGGAGATGAACCACCCCTCGCACAGCAGCCAGGGCCCAGGTGAAACCACAGAGGAACTGATGAGATGAGCAAGAGTGCTGCTTCCATGGTGAGCCTGACAACCTTCATCAGGGTGATGGAGACAGACGTGGAGGAGACTCAAAATGTACCAGATCAGAAATCCAGAAGCTGCTGAGGACTCAACTCTAAGGTAGAATTGAAGCACACTCACCAAGGCTCAGGGAAGTTTGTGGAAGAGAGGGCAGAAAGATTGTGAGAGCCACAGGGTGGGAAGGAATCTCCAGAGACATAGCCCTCCCCACAATGACAGACTGCTGCTCTTGTACACCTCCTAACCCACAGCTCCATGGTGAATGCCAGCAATCCCACTAAAGAGGGCCTCAGTGGAATGAGGTGGAGTGAGGAGGGAAATGATGGTACCAAGATATGATATGTTCATACAAAGTTTCTAATATAAATGTATATATATATTTATTAATTTATATATTTGGTTTTTCCAAGGTACAGTCTCACTAGCCCAGGCTGACCTGGAATTCACTCTACTTAATATTTTTTAAGATGCTATGCTAAGCGTGTCCCTTCATGTTACTGTTATCACTATCACATATTACTAATTATATAACAAATATACTTAATGTATGCATCATATATGTTGAAAAGTCTTTTTTTTTTTTTGTTTTTGTTTTTTTGAGGTAGGGTCTCACTCTGGTCCAGGCTGACCTGAAATTGACTATGTAGTCCCAGAGTGGCCTCAAACTCATGGCGATCCTCCTACCTCTGCCTCCAAAGTGCTGGGATTAAAGGCGTGTGCCACCATGCCCGGCTAAAAATATATATTTTAAATTATTTATTAGATACATAGAGAGGGAGAGAAAGAGGAGAGGAAGAGAGAGAATGGGTGCACCAGGGCCTCTAGCCACTGGAAATGAACTCCAGACACATGCACCATCTTGTGCATTTAGCTTACATGGGACCTAAAGAATCGAACCTGGGTCCTTATGCTTTGAAGGCAAGTGCATTAACTTCTAAGCTATCTTTCTAGCCCCCACTTATTTTCTTGAATAAAACATTTATCAATATATTTGGAAATAAAGTAGAGCCCTTCTTTTTTCTTTTCAATTAGAAGTTCCTCCCCCCAGAATTTAACTACTGGGAGAGGGCTAATATAATCAATATTCAGATATCTATCAATATTTAAATTATTAATTTACCTGCACGTGCATTTTAAGATCTATATGATATGTAAGCTATAACTGAAGAGATCAACATTTTGATTTATACTTCATGAGACAGTCGTATTCAAATTCTAAACATACAGGGATTTTCCTTTTTTCAGAATATCTTAGGTAGTCCAGGCTGGCCTTGAATTATGTTTGTAGCTGAGGATGACCTTGAACTTTTGTTCCTCCGACTTCTAACTCTTGAATGCTGTGCTTACAGGTGTGTGACACCATACCTGGTGATGCTGGGGATTGAACCCAGGGCCTTATGGATGCTAGGTCAGCACTCTAGCAACTGACTTAGCTCCCTAGCCCCTGACATTCAGCTTCTGACATTAGGAACTTTGTCAGCCCTGGAACCTCCTGGAGTATTAACAGTTTTCTACATCAAATCATAAGTAGTGCTGTGGTGTTTAGGACCCAGCAGTTTTAAAGTCCAGATGTGATTCTGCCACGAGAAATGCTTCCCAGAGTCTTAAGAAGCCATGGAACAGCTGGGTTTTCTCAACTATAAATTACAGCCTTCCCTATGTAATCACTTAAGAGCTCCATCTTAATGGAGACCTCCAAATGCTTGCTTATAGCACCGTCCGACACCTGGAAACATGTCATCTCAGAAAACACGAGCAAAGTTGCCCCGGGTTTTGCCTGCCTGCCTCCCTCCTTTCCTCATTCTCTCCTTTCCCTCTATCCCTCTTCTATGATCAGACCAGAGACCTTTATTTTTATTTCCTTTATTTAATTTAATTTCTAAAGCAGGGTTTTGTTATATCTCCTAGGCAGGCCTAGAACGTACAATCTTCCCCAGGAAGGCTTCAGTCTTCCCAGATTCTGGGATGTATAGATTTGGGCCACCTTGCTCATCTTTCCCTATACTTTTATAACACCAAGATAGCATTGATTCTAGTTATTTCAGGCAAATGTGCCTTTTCCAAGCACAGGATGACCATGTGTCTGGTTGTCCAGAGATGGTCCCAGCGTAACATGCTGAGCCTGTGTAATTATAGATAGCCCCTTAGTAAGGAGGGTCTCAGTTTAGATGGCAAGTCATGCTATTGAAAACAGCTTGTTGTTTACTTAACCCTAAAAGGAATCTGTAAGAATTCAAACACAAGGTGAGTTTATTTATTCGGAACCAGGCATTGTGCAGAGCATGGGAGAGAGAGCACCTTGTCTTAAATGGGAACATTTTTGTACTTTTATGGTACTTTCCATCAAGCTTCACAGTGGCCTCCTAAGTGTTTTCTCTGCTTTTAGCATGTACCACTCAACAGGACCTCTACTCTGCTGTTGGTTCTTGCAGCTCATGACTCTTCAGTGACCAGGGTTGTAGCGAACTCCTTACTGGGGCTTAGAGAGCCCCCTTTTTTCCTATGCCTTTGTACATCATGAAATTCACTTTCTGCCATGCCTTATGTGATAACCTCTGAAATTCTTCCATGCCTTAATCCTTGGAGCCCATCAACGTTACTTTATTAAAAACTGATCTGCCGGGTGTGGTGGTATATGCCTTTTTAATCCCAGCAACTCAGGAGGTAGAGGTAGGAGGATCACTGTGAGTTCAAGGCCAGCCTGGTACGACAGAGTGAGTTCTAGGTTAGCCTGGGCTAGAGTGAGACCCTATCACAAAACAAAACAAAACAAAACAAAACAAAACAAAACAAAACTCATTGAAGGTTGTGATTAAGGATCTTGAGATGTGAGATTATCTTAAAATGATATGGGTGGGGCCTGATGTCATCAGAATGGTCTTTCTAAGAGGAGGGTGAGCAGGGCAAAGGATGCCTAGAAGATGGGAGGGTCATCAGTCAGGGGAAGGCAGTATGCAGAGAGGAGAGAAGGAATTGTTAACTCGGAAGTGAAGGAAGAGGCTGTGAGTCAAGCACTGGAGGCTCACAGCAGAGGCTGAGAGCGACAAGGAGTTCAGCTGTCCCCGGAACCAGCCCCACTGACCCGTTGACTTCAGTGCAGCAAAACCAAGCTTGACTTCGGACTCCAGAGTGGTGCGTGAGATGCATTTCTGTTATTTTCCAGCCGTTGCCCCTTGGGGTAATGTGTCATGGCAGTGTAGTCAACAAAGATCCCCTCCTCCAGGCTTCTAGAAACATCAACCCAGTCCATCACAGGGTCCTGGCCCACACCCAGTGCTTCCCTCCCTCTGCTCATTTATAATATCCTTTCCTTCCCTTTCTCCCAGCATCCTGCATTTGCTCAGCTTGGCTGTCGCCTTCAGAAAATGTGTGTGCCCCATGGCTGCTTTCATGGGGACGGACTCAGCATTGTTCTCCGCATCCTGTGATTTCATTTATCTTTCCCCATCATTTACTTATTTATTTTTATTTATTTGACAGAGAGAAAGAGGGAGGGAGGGAGAGAGAGAGAATGGGCATGCCAGGACCTCCAGCCACTGCAAACGAACTCCAGATGCATGTGCCACCATGTGCATCTGGCTTACGCGGATCCTGGGGAATTGAGCCTGGGTCCTTTGGCTTTTCAGGCAAATGCCTTAACTGCTAAGCCATCCCTCCAGCCCTCCCCATCATTTATATTTGATTAATGTGTCTATGTGGTTGCCATCTCTACTAGGCCAAGAGCACTTTAGTGAAAGGACGGTGTGTTGGCTGGTTTTCTCATTCCATGCTCAGACGTTGCTGTACAGATGCTTGTTGAATGATTCTAAAAACGAACTTAAAGGATTTAATTCAACAGAACTTCTTGGAGTACTACCTATTTCTCTTCTACTTTCAAGTGATTTGGGGATGGACCTCCAAGGTTCAATATTCTGTTTTATGGCACATTAGGAAAAAAAATATGTGATTTATGTCAATTGTAGAAATCTCAAGAATCAAATTGAAGAGTTCTAGGTCTACTGTCTGTCCATTCCCTCAGACTGCTTTTCCAGGTCCCTTACTCAGTGTATCTGAGAAAGCCCGCCCCCCCCCGCCCCCAGGAGGGCGGATGTACCAGTGTGTGGGGAGTCTAGCCCCAGTGGGTCTATTAGGGGCACAGGTAAAAATGAGCCAGAAATGTCTTTAAAAATTTTTTTAAAATATTTTATTTATTTATTGAGAGGGAGGGAGAGAGAAAGAGGAAGAGAGGGAGAGAGAGGGAGATAAAGGGCATGCCAGGGCATTTAGCCAAGCCAAAAGAACTCCAGATGCATCTGTTACCTTGTGTATCTGGTTTATGTGGGTCCTGGGGAATCAAACCTGGGTCCTTTAGCTTTGTAGGCAACTGTGTTAACCATTAAGCCATCTCCCCAGCCTCAGAAATGTCTTATCCAGACTGTAGCTCTGCTGCACTCTGCTTCTCTTCAACAGGCCTTCCTGTCTTTACATCTTAACGTACTCCCTTTCCTTGCCCTGGAATGCTCTTCTCTCTCTCTCTATGCATGTTTCATATTTGTACCCACTCATCCTTTGAGATTCACTTTTTAAAACTATCCCAGATCCTGGTCAGCTAGTTCATGGTTTGGGTGAGATGATATGAATAACAGGAGCTGTGCATGACATTCCTATAAGAGGGAGTCAGTCAATCACATCCACCACCCATCTTTAGAATGGTGTTGTCAACTGTTGTTGAGACTGGGGCATCCTCTCATGTATCTTCTGTGGCCCTTTATTTAAATTTCTTCTCCTCTTTACCTTTTTTTTTTTTTATGATGGGCAATTATGCTGCTGGTCCCTGGCTACTATAATTAACATTGCAGTATGAGTCTTGCAAATTATGGGCCCAGGGCTGAAGCTGTGGTGTGTAAGCTGCTTCCACATAAATCAGAAGTTATACATACATAAGTGTAACTCTGGGAAGAAATAGCATCTTTCCATAATCACAGTTAGATATTTAAAAAATAAAAAAACAGAAAAATAGTAGGAGCAGACCCACCATAAAAGGCAGAGGAGAATTGAAATGAAGTGCCTTCACAAAGGTTTCATAAGACATAACAAACACACACAGATTGCACACATGAGAGAATGCCATAAAGGTTCTTCACAGGAAGGGACAATGTTCCCGCCATCTCCCTTCCTATTGAGGAAGGACTTAGAATCCCGAAGTCCCTATAGTAAGCATTCACGGATATTGAGGCATTTCAGGGAAAAGAAGAACCACTGGACTGAGAAGATGGGGAAAAAGAAATTAGTTCTATCAAGGGAAATTATAGACATTGCTATCAGGACCGGATTTTCAAATAGATGTGTTTATTTCATTCAGATTTTATCAGGAGTCAGAGTTTTTAATGCAAAGTGCATTATCTTCTGTCCCTAAACCCGGCATTTTCCTTAGAATTTCTCTTAAGCTGTGTGTATGGGGGGGAGGGAGAAAAGAGAGAGGGATTAAGGGAAAGATGGAGAGAGAGAGAGAATATGAATCTGAGAAGGGAAAGATTAGAGCACATGGATCAGAAGACATAGTCAAGGGCAGAGAGGTGACAGTGTAGCCCTGAGCCAAAATCTTGAAGAAAAAAAAAAGCGACATTCTGTTAAAAACAACTCTCAAAAATATTCTGTTCTGTAAATGTTATAAGTTTGTGTTTAAAATGTTTTATATTGGGACGGAGAGATGTCTTAGTGATTAGGTGCTTGCCTGTGAAGCCCAAGGGTTCAGGTTTGGTTCCCCAGTACCCACAAAAGCCAGGTGCACAAAGGGGCACAAGCGTCTGGAGTTCGTTTGCAGTGGCTGGAGGTCCTGGCATGCCCATTCTCTCTCTCTCTCTATCTGCCTCTCTCTCAAATAAATAAATACATAAATAAGATATTTTTAAAAGTCACTATTAACATGTTTTATGTATAGTTAAGAAATGTCAGGTCCTAGGAAATTCATTAAAATGAAATTATTTATTTAAATGTTAGAAATATTTAAATGGGGGTTTGGGAGATGACTCAGCAGTTAAATGCACATGCTTGCAAAGCCTAACTTCCAACACTCTTCTAAAGCCAGATGCAAAGTAGTGCAGGCGTCTGTGATTCCAGTGTGCCTATGACCACGGGAGGCAGTGCTAGAGCATTCTGGCCTGACAATCCTTTGCAGTCTTGCAGTTCATTTGCAGTGCCGAGAGACACCCTCACAGAAGGTGGCACAGGGACACTTTGAAGTTGTCCTCTGACCTCCACATGTGTGCCATGGTACACTCACCTACACACACACACACACACACACACACACATGCACACGCACACACACACACAGAAATAAAAGGTTAGAAATGAGTGAAAGTGCTATGATGAGACCCATTACATTGAATGCTGATGTAAAGTATTAAAAATTGTGCACATAAGAAGTAATAGCTTTATTGTTCAATTTTCAATGTGGGGTTTATTTATTTCAAGAAATATACATACATTAAATGACACAGTTCTCAGCCTCTTGCCCTAAAGCAAAACCATATGGGTGTTTACTAAAAAACTTTGTTATTGTGAGGTTTGACCTCCATGAAGTTTTATATAAAATATAACAGTAGGATCAGACTGTAATGACAGTCAAGGAGCCGTGTCTCCTCGGAGTCAGTTGGCATTTCTGAAGTTAGCCAGCATGCAGAGTAAGAGTTTTAAAGCAAGCAACCCTAGCTTCAGGTCTTGGCATTACACTTGTTGACCTTGAGTACATTCCAAAATCTATCTAAACTCCTGTTTCCTCTCCTATAAAAAAGAGATTGCAGGCTGGAGAGATGGCCTAGCAGTTAAGGCACCTGCCTGCCAAGCCTAAGAAGGGCCCTATCAATCTCCAGGTCCCATGTTTAGCCAGATGCAAAAGTGACATAAGGATGCAATGCCAAGCTTGCCCACAAGGGGGCACACATATTTGGAGTTTGTTCATGGCAGCTGAGAGGCCTCTGACACGCCCATTCTCTATCTCTCTCTCTCTCACTCTCTCAAATAATAATAATAAAAGAGATTGCATTTTAAGAGATGCTGTGAACATTGAAGGCGATGATTTAAGTACACTTGAATTCTCACTCTGCTGTTCCCACTACACACTTCCAAGCTTCCAGGTAAGTTTAAATCTGCCTCCCATCTCACTTTTGGTATACCGGAACTACAGAAGCCTGCCATGGCTTCCATCTTTTCAAATGAGTATCAAACTCAGCTACTTCAGCTTGAGAGGCCAGCACTTTTTTCCCTGAGACATCTTCCCTTGCCCTCTTTTTTTCTTATTGAGAAAGGATCTCTCATTGGTTTGAAACTTCCAAGTAGGCTAGACTGCTGGCTATCATGTATCATGTATCCACCTGTCCCTGTATCCCAGCACTGGTGTTACGAGCCACGCTACCACATCTGATTTCTTTTTTTAAAATTTTATTTTAGAGAGAGTTAGATTAGATAGATAGATAGATAGATAGATAGATAGATAGATAGATACATACATACATACATACATACATACATACATAAATAGATAATAGATAGATAGAGAAAGAGAGCAAGAGAGAGAGAGAGAGACAGAGAATTGGCACACCAGGACCTCAGCCACTGCAATCAAACTCCAGATGCTTGTGCCACCTAGTGGGCTTATGAGACCTTGTGCTTGCCTCACCTTTGTGCATTAGCTGGCTTAGCTGGGATCTGAAGAGTTGAACATGGGCCCTTAGGCCTCACAGGCAGGCAGCTTAACTGATAAGGCATCTCCCCAGCCCACACCTGGCTCTTTACATGGGCTCTGGGGATAAACTCATGTCCTCATGCTTGTGAGGACAGCACTTTACCACCAGAGCCATCTCTCTAGTCCCTATCTCTTTCCCTTTCTTTAGAATTTGAGAATCTTGTGAATGATAAAGGGTTTGTATGTTGTATTCATCGCTGTATTCCCAGGGCTTGGGGCGGGCATGTAGTAGGCGCTCAATCAACATTTGCTGCACGAATGAATAAAAAGAGAAGCAAGAGACCAGATTTTCTCTTAGATTAGGTCATGACTACCAACTCTAGGATGTTTCAAGTATTTTCCAAACGTAGTTACACTTGGAGTTGTAATGAATTTCTGTTTTCAATTTACACAAGAACATGCCCATTTAAATCAGTTCCTTTTTAGTGGTTATTATCTTTTTTTGCTAATTTCAGTTAGTTCTTTAGGCTGGGTGATAAGATTGAATATACAAGTCCTGAGGGTTTGTGTGGCCGTCTGTGACTTGTGATGATCATTTCTGCTCTTTCCTCTCTTTGCACCCCGGGGAGTCTTCAACTGCAGAAGTGTTTGCATTCTCTACTGGAATAAAACCAATGGGACCCTTTGTACAGGAGGTTTTTCCCCAGGCTGTGAGCTCCAGGGGGAAAGGGACTGTTTATTTCCAAGCTTCGTATTGACTAACTGGGATAGGGCTTCACACATTAAGAAGCTTAACAAATGTTGAACAAACCTTTAACTCATTTCTCTTGCCTACTTTAGCCTCTCAACTAAGGAGATCATTGGCGATACAGCCCTGGCCTTCGTAGCAAAATATGTACCTAGCAAAAATATTGGAAAGGCAAACCCGTATTCTCAGGAGTAATTATAATTTTTTGCTATCTTGCTGAATCCTGCAGTAGATGTTGCTGCTGTAGCTACATGAGGTTGTGTCCAGTTGCTTCCTTAGGCTGCTGTTTGGTTCCAGCCACCAGCAGGAGCCTCAGAGGGTAGATCATCATGACATCTTAGCTCCTGGGCATGGCTGTCTTAGCCCAGCTGTAGGTTAGATCTCAGGGCCTCCCAGTAACCAGAGAGTTTGTCCAGTGTGTGTGACTGCATTTCCTTGAACACCTCGGAGTAATTTACTAGGATCACAAAGAGGAAGAGGCACCATGGAACTCATCCTGACCCACTAGAGTACCCCTAGTAGCGTGCATCTTTTGGTTGTCTTATGTATCTTAGGTGAATTCATTATCTGCCTCATCTGGTACACACTTCAGATGCCAGCGGGCCCTTACCTCTTCTCTGGGTCCTTCTGCATCCTTTCCTAATGCCCTAGCAGTCCTCCCGGAAATAAGACCACTGGAGATCTGCAGTTCCCAGCAGCTTAATTTCCTACTTGGAATTTCTTACTACCATTCACTAGCCAATTAAAAAAAAAAAAACAAAAAAACAAACTAGGGCTAGAGAGATGGCTTAGCAGTTAAGCGCTTGCCTGTGAAGCCTAAGGACCCTGGATTGAGGCTCGATTCCCAGGACCAACGTAAGCCAGATGCACAAGATGGCACACACATCTGGAGTTCGTGTGCAGTGGCTGGAGGCCCTGGTGTGCCCATTTTCTCTATCTGCCTCTTTCTCTCTCTCTCATATAAATAAATAAATCTTTAAAAAACACTAGAGAGCTTTATTATAATTCTAACAACTCTTTTTTTTTGTTCTAGTATGATATTGACTTAAGAAAAACTTTCAAGTTCTCATTTCCTTAAGGGAGTAACATGTCAGAACACACTGACATTGGCCTTATAGTTCACCAAAACTCTGAAATGTAGTGATATATCCTTAATTTTTATGTTTATTGCATGATTTTATTATTATTTTTTTTAAAACGAAGGTTTAGTGAGGGACCTCAACAATCTCTGAGGTAGAAATTTCCATTCCCACTTAACATCCAATTCAGTTAAACAAATCACTGTCCATCAATAGATATTTTCCCATCAGGTGATGACCAAAATTATTTAAGGAATATAGACTTTTAACTCCACTCCTTATTTTAAGTAAAACAAATATAGGATTTCATTATCATGTAATCTATTTTTTTAAAGCTTCAGATACATGCAGAATCTCAAAAGAGAAAAACAGAGCACACAAATACTAAAATGTTTTAGTGGTAAAATATTTTTCTTATAATTTGCACACTCAGTTTGGACCATAGTGTGTGTTAGATTATTGTTAATGCACAGAGTTAGTCATGTTCTATGTCCTTAAGTATATAGACTATAGGGAACTGACAGGTTTTATTGTATTATGGCTATAGGAGGATTTACCTACCTTGCTGGACATGCCTGATGAATCTCAGAAAACTCATGGATCTGAGAGAATGGAGCCATTTCCTTGCCTGCCCTAGGTTGAAGTTTAGCGGTGGGAAGTAGATCAGACATTGCAAACCAAAAGAGGGCAAGTCCCTCTCTTTCCTCCTTCTCTCCTTTCATCTCTCCATCCCTTCTTCTTTTCTTTCCATTCTCTCTTCTTCCCTTCTTCTTTCCCTTCCTCCCTTTCTCCCTTTCTCCCTCTCTCCCTCTCTCCCTCCCTCCTTCCCTCCCTCCCTCCCCTCCCCCCTCCCTCCCTCCCTTCCTTCCTCCTCCCTCCCTCCCTCCCTTCCTTCCTTCCTTCCTTCCCTTTCTCTTTCCCTTTCTCAGGTCAACCGTGTACCTTTGTTTGGAACTGGATCTCTTCACAGCCTGGAGCTCACCAGTTAGTCTAGACTGGATGGCCAACGAGCTCCAGGGATCCTCTTGTCTCTGCTTCCACAGAGCTGGAATTATAAGCATGTACTATCATGATCACATGGGTACTGGGGATTGAACTCAAGTCCTCCTGCTTGGAAGCAAGCACTTTACCAACTGAGCTATCTTCCCAGCTCCCAATTACAAAACAAAACAAAAAAATCTTGTAAAGTAATATACTCTGGATTGTAGGAAAGGAGATGATTGTTGATGGGTGTTAACAAATGTCTGTAACTGAGAATGGAGAATAAATAAAAGAAAACATATTTAGTAGAATATTAGTAGAATATTGAATGAGCTCTAGCCCAATAGGACTGATGTCCATAAAGAAGAGGTTCCAGCACAGACAGCTGTAGAGGGAAATCTGCATGAGCACATAAGGAGGCCACCTACGGGGCAAGAGAGGCCTCTCAAGAAGCCAGCTGCAGAGACGGCTTACATGCTTAGTTTCTAGAACTGTAAGGACACCATTTCTATTATTAAGGCCCCAAGTTTGGGTACTTTGTTACGGCAGTCCCCCAAACCAACATGCACCTACTGTTACATTAGCAATGAAAGTTACATCTGAATCAGAATGCACATAGTTTGCATGTATATTCCAGATTCTGCACTCTTTCTCTAATGCTATACTGCACACACGCACACACACACACACACACACACACACACACACACACACACACACACATTCAGCTTCCCTGAAAATCCACCTATCCTATAGACAAGAGTGTTGTTCTGATGCACTTCTCATCCTCCTTGGCTTTTACCTCTCCCCACAGCAGTACCACATCCTTCATCTATTTCTTTCCTTTCCTCTAGTCTTGTTTTTACTGCTCCAGAAGGTCTCTTCACTTGCAAGGACCAAGTTTCCCATTCCTCCAGGACACAAGTTACAGAAGACAAAAATTCACATGGCCAGATTCATCTCAGTACTTTCCCACACTCTGGTACCAATTCTGTAGCAGACAGCCTCACATTGCTGGCATGAACTTTCAGACCAGATATAGTTTATGGGAGGAAGAAGAGATTTATTTGAAACTTACAGATCCAGGGGAAGTTCCCTAATGGCAGAAGAAGCTGGCCTGCTTTCACAGGTCCAAGCAGAGAGAAAGACCACCATGAAAAGCAAGCACAAAAGGCCATACCATAAGCAAGCACACTTAGGAACTACAGGCAAAGCTCAGGCACTTTGCATGTCATTTGACTGGAATTCCATATCCACCCCCACACCTTAGGGCTGGGCCCTAGGATTCCTCCACAGTGATACCACTTCCAGCCAGGTGGCTGCAGATCTACATTACAAACTTAAGTAAAGCTCTGATTATATTGGGGGGTCATCCACTTATCTGTTTAGGTATTTTATTTATTTATTTATTTATTTATTTATTTATTTATTTATTTATATTTATATTATTCTGATTTTACGTTCATAGTATTGGTTCCATTGTCCTCCTCCCTGTCCTCCCACTTTCAAAAGGACCCTCACGACACCAGAAAAAGGTTGAAGGAGATAAACACAGAGAATATCCAACTCCAACTAAGCCAGATATCCAGAGACACAGAGGCTCCCAAAACCTCATCACTGAAGCAGAACTAAAATGACCCCAATGTGGCTCAGGGAAACTCGTGGAAGAGGGGGTGGAAAGATTGTTTAGGTATTCTTATAAAATAAAAGTACCTTATAGAGATACTTGTAGAAAAATAAACATCTTCCCTGCTGTCTCCTCGATTTGTTCTTCAAGATACCTATTAAGAACATGGTGCCCTCTGGGGGAGGCTCTCTCATGTAACTGACTGGAAATAAAACAACAAATTCTATAGTGTGAAGTGATTTGTAATACGTATCAACATAGGATGTGATCAGAGGAAAATAAGGAATACAGCCATTGGCCTGAGACATTCTTTGTAACTATCACAGGTTTTAGCAATTTTTCATACTCTTGGGGCATTATTTTTTTCCCATATGAAAATTATGACTTCTTCTCCAGGGTCTAAGATTACTGAAAGTATATATTACTCTCTGTTTGAAGCAATTCTTGCCTTTATTGAAGCAGATGCAAAAATAATTATAAGCGCACTTAGCATTTAAAGAGCATGTTTCCTTTTAAGACTTTAAAGCACATACTCACATTCCTATTTCCTATGAAAAGTGAATTTCAATGAAGAGAAGAAATAAAGTAACCAAAATCCCAAATCTTAAAAAAATTATTTAATTTAATTTTTTTTTTTTTAGAGAAAGCATGAGTGAGACAGACAAAGAGAGAGGGAGAGAAAATTGGTATGCAAGGGACTCAGCCACTGTAATCAAACTCCAGACACTTGAGCCACCTAGTGAGTATGTGCGACCTTGCACTTCCCTCACATGTGTGTCTAGTTAAGGTGGGATCTGGAGAGTAATATATGGGTCCTTAGGCTTTGCAGCAAAGTGCCTTAATCACTAAGCCATTTCTCCAGCCCTTAAAAAATTATGAGCACATAGGTTGGTTCCATAACTCAGATATTGTGAATAGTTCTGCAATAGACATTGATATGAATGTATCTTTGATATATTGACTTGGAACTTAGTTTTTTGAGAAAACTCCACACATTACCACCAGCAGTATTTAAGGATGCCCCTTTTCCCTATACCCCTATCAGCATTTGTTGTGATTTATTTTCTTAATGACTACCATTTTGATTGGGGTATTATGAAATCTCAATATAGTTTTTAATATATTTTATTTATTTATTTGAGAGAGAGAGAGAGAGAAAGAGAGGGAGAGAATGGGCATGCCAGGCCCTCCAGCCATTGAAAATGAACTCCAGATGCATGCACCCCCTCGTGCATTTGGGTCCTGGAGAATTGAACCAGGATCTTTTGGCTTTGCAGGCAAACACCTTAACTGCTAAGCCATCTCTCCAGTCCCCTCAAATATAGTTTTGATTTTATTTGTCTCTATGGCTACTGAAGGTGACCATTTTTTCATGTTTCTTGGACATATATTTGTTTTTCATCTTTTAAGAACTATTTTTTAAATTCGCCTATAGCAAATAGCTATAAACTATATAAACAATATATTATTAACATATATATAATATATGTTATTACATATAATGTATATAATATATAATATAAACTATTATGACTAGCTATAAAGCTATAAATAGAAATGGGTCAGGTAGAGTTACCCTCCAGAAGTAACTATTCTAAAGAAAGTGAAAGTTTCTTGAGGGCTTAGAGCCCCTCAAGTCGTGGTAAGAACTGAACTTCATATGCAGGTTTTAGTTTCATTGCTTTCTAGTAATTTGTATACCGTTAGCAGATGAGTTCACATCTGGAGATCAATTATGTCAGCCACCTATTTCTAAGGCTCACAAACTTAAATTATCTGGACAATGATAATAAGAATAGCTAGATATTGGTTTTTCTTTCAAGGTCTGTTCCACTGTGTCCTAGAATCCATTTCTTTTGAAAGTCTTCAAAAACATGATAGTGTCTTATATTTCCCCAGTGGTTCTGCTTGAAGACAGATTTAAATGCCCCCCACCCCCGCCACTTCAGGTCTCACTTTAAGTTCTAAAGTGCCTGCATCTGCAACCTGTCCTGTAGGGCATGAGAGGGTCTCAACCATTAACCAGAGGAAATCCTACAGTCCTGTGAATATAGGAATTAATAAGCAAAGCATCCTTGAGGTTATCTTGGGATCTGACCACCTGATTTTCTCCTCAGATTTCTTCAATGTGTTTGATGTGCTTGAATTAAGGTGAAGGATATTTTAGTATTCAAAGAATGGATCTGCAAAAGGATTTGCTACAGATGTCATTTTCTCTCAACTTCTTACTCACATGGTGTCTAATGAAGGTGAATCTGTGAAGATTCATTGCTGTGTTTTCTTGAGCTGTAATCACAAAATTTTAAAGTCTTTAATCTGGAATTTGGGTGAAAAAGCACCACAAATCTGGAGAATGACAGTATTCCTTCTTTTAGCCAGCAGACAAAATGTAATCCTAGTGGGGCTTTTCTTAGCACCCATCTGGATGGCCGAGAAAAGTCACATGAAAAAAAAAAAAACCCAACAAAAAACGAACTGTGCATATAAAATAATGAGCATGTTTCCATGTGTTTCCACTCAGTGGAAACTTTTCATTCCATGAGCGTAGAAGTAAGCTTTGACCTAAAAAAGAGCTTTTATTTTTCAGAGAAAGCTATATAGTTCTTTAAAAATTACAATTGTATAAAGATACAGAGAATTGAAACTTGCTGTATACTCAAATCTGAACACCTGCATAATTAAACAAGGTTCTTCTTCTGCAGAGACATATATAAATAATAACAACACCCCGCAAGTGATTTAGTTTAACCTTTGCTCACCTAGAAAAACTCACTGTTTTTTTTTTCTTGTGGTTGGGGGTTTTCTTTGTTGGTTTTGATTATATTATATTATCCCAATTTTACTTTATTCTCCTTCCTTGTATTTTCACTTATAGAATCCAGTCTCCTTGTATGGATGCCACGAAGATAATCTAGAATAGCCATCCTATCTCAACACAGCTGATTAGTGACTTTAATCCTATCTATTATCTTCTGCCTACACGTTCAGAAGTCCCCGGCATGTGTGGTCTGAGTGTGAGGTGTCTGCAATGGGCCCATGGAGGAGTGGTTAGTCCTTGGCTGACAGCACTATCTGGGGAGGTTTTGTGGAAAGTGGGGTCAGGGTGGAAGAAGTAGGTGACAAAGTGTGGGTCCTCACTGTTCCCAGGGGCCATTGGCCACTGACATCCCATGCACAGGAAGAGTTGGGGGCAAGCAGGGTCCTGAAGCGGGTGAGTGCGACCGGCAATGAACACCCAGGAGGTGGTCTGATGGATAGCGTGCTCTTGTTTATTCAAAAGAGGAGTGGGTTTATAAACACTTGAGAAAGATTGAGAAGGCACATACAGACTATATGGTGATTGGATGCATAGTTCATGGGTTGCTATCTAATTGGCTGGTGTTGGAAGGCAGAAGTCTGCAAGGGAGATGCAGTAAGGAAGATAGTGGTGGGATAAGCTTCGTGACTTCAGAGTTTCGAGGGAGGAGCTGCAAGAGAGAGATAACAGAAGTGATGGGAAAAGCTACATGATTTCAACCACATAAGGGTCTCTTGGGCAGCTAGCCACAAGGTCAGGAACTGTGGGAGGCAAAGCCTGACTATGGAATGGTCAGGTACTTTTTGGGATCAAGGGGGGAGGGTCTCGTCAGTTCTGCCCCTCTGGGTGAAGACAGGGTACACTACAACCTTGCTCAAGGGCAGGGAGGGCCACTCCCACAGCCCAAGGTCCCTGGCCATGTCCAACAGCCCACGCCAGCTTCCTCACAGTCCCAGCCCGTGTTTGGCAATGCCCAACAACAAAGGGTGTATCTTTGAAGGGAACACCTTGCCCTGGCCTTCCTCATTGCCTTCGCTGTGTCTGTCCCCTATGAAGAAGCTCTACCAAGCTATATACTCCTGCCCCCTTGGTATCGTGCCTTCCCTCACACCCAGAAAGCATGGAGCCAGCCAGGATGAACTGAATGCTGTGACCTCGTAAGCCAAAATAAATCATTCCTCCCTTAACCTGTTTCTGTCTGGTATTTGTCACAGAGACTAGAAAGTTAAGCAACACAAAGGATTAGGACCAGAACATTATTCTAGCATGCATGGCAAGTCTATTCTTATCACAGTAACTTCTGAATAATCCATGAAAACCATGTGTCAGGTCATAGTACAGCTATGCTCAAAACCGCTCAGTAGTGTCTCATCTTTCTCAAGGTAAAAGCCTTGTAATAACCCTTGCAATACTTCCTGTACCAGAAAGATCTGACCAGCCTACTTCTCTCTCTGACATCTGGGTTGATCTATCTCAGCCAGTCCTAACATATCACCCACCACCTTTACTTCAGATGTACGTAGGACTAACTACTCCCTTTGCTGCAGAAATTTGATCAAATACCACTCATCAACAATTCAGACAAAATTATAAATAGTAGCCACTCATGTTCCTCTGACAAGTCTTAACACCCTTATTCTATATAAGCACATATGATGTATTCATTTTATATGACCTAGTATATATTTTCTCTTGTTCTTTTTATTTTATTTATTTATTTATTTTATTTTTAATTTATTTTATTTTTTATTTTTAATTATTTTTTATTGACAACTTTTACACTTACATACAAAAAAACCCACCTGATATTTCCCCTCCCCCCATTCCACTTTAGAACTCCAGTCTCCATCATATCCCCTCCCTCTCTCCATTAGTCTCTCTTTTAATTTGATGTCATCATCTTTTTCTTCTATTTTGAGGGTCTTGCAGAGGTATTGCTAGGCACTGCAAGGTCATGGATATCGAGGCCAATTTCTGTCTGGGCAGTTGCATTGTAAGAGGTCATACCTTTCCTTTGGCTCTTCCATTCTATCCGCCCCCTCTTCCGCAATGGTCCCTGAGCCTTGGAGAGTGTGACAGAGGTGTTTCAGTGCTGGGCACTCCTCCATCCCTTCTTCTCAGCACTATGTTGCCTTTTGGGTCATCCCAGTGGTCATTGCCATCTGAAAAGAGAAGCTTCTCTAACCAGAAGTGAGAGTAGCGTTAATATGTGAATATGAACATTAAGTGTAGTGCTTTCAGGGCAGCTTGGTGGGAATAATATATACATTTAGTCAGACAAGAGCAGGCTTATACCCCGAAGGCTCATGACCTCACCTACCATAGACTTTTACTTAGGTTTTTCAGTACCAGGTATGTATTCCCTCCCGTAGAGAGGGCCTTCAGTCCAATTATGGAGCAGTTGGTTACCCCAAGAGTAGACATGCCACTATTGCACCCGTTCAGTCCTTGGGCCTGTCTGGCCAAGCTTGAATATTCAGCGTCCACTGTTTTCACTGCTGATGACTTCTGTCTCCCATACGCTGTGTGCAGTGCAGCTTTTTCCAGCTTTCAGTTGGCTGGTCTACAGGGAGAAGGTTTTCTGCTCCACACCAGCTTGCTTTCTCAGTGACCTTGCCTCTCAGGCAAGAGATGTCTTCAGCAATAGGGTCTTACTATCTGTTTCTCAAGGGAAACCAAGGGCTTTGGCAAAAGCCTTTAATGTTTTGGAGGCTACCAGGACCTCCTGGGCCAACAACTCACTGGAAGGTATCCCCCGAGACTACATCTTGTTCTTTTTCATATCTTATATTAAGAAACAAGAGTAGGACTTCTGTTTATTATTTCGCTAACTCTAGAAAAGTACTTGGTACATAGAATACTTCAGTGAATTAAATGGATGGATTGATGGCTGAATGGATAGAGGCATGGTTGCATGGGTGAATGGATGGAATGCTATACAAGACAGAGTTCATGAAATGAAAGAAAATGGAAAGCCAGTGTTGAGTATAAAATACATTTATTTATTTGTTTTTGTTGGAAAAATCCCTAAATACATTTTCTATGAATTTTTATTTACTTATTTATTTATTGGAAAGAGACACAGAGAGAGACAGAGAGAGAGAGAGAGAGAGAGAGAGAGAGAGAGGGAGGGAGAGGAAGACAGAGAATGAGCACGCCAGCAGCCTCTCAGCAGCTGTGAACGAAATCCAGATGTGTCCGCCCCCTTGTGGTCAAGTGTGGCATTGCACCCTTGCGTCATTGCTTCTGGCTAAACGTGGGACCTAGAGATTGGAACTGATGTTCTTAGGCTTAGTGGGCAGGCACCTTAACCTCTAAGCCATCTCTCCAGCCCATGAATTTTTATTTTGACTTATTTATTTTACACACACACACACACACACACACACACACAGACACAGAGAGAGAGACAGAATGGGTATACCAGGGCTGCTAACCACTGTAAACAAACTCCATATGCATGCACCACCATGTGCATCTGGCTTACATGGGTACTGGGGAATTGAACCTGGATCTTTAGGCTTCACAGGCAAGCACCTTAACTGCTAAGCCATCTCTCAAGCCCCCTAAATACATTTTTAATAAGAATTTCTCATCTTTCTTGTGTTGTGAAGTCATCAGCCAGCATGAAGAGTTCCAAAGTCAACATGACTAGTTTTTCATAGAGCTACAAGGATTTGCTTTAAAATTCCTTCAGGAGGCCTGGAGAGATGGCTTAGTGGTTAAGGTGCTTGCCTGTCAGCCTAAGGACCCAGGTTTGATTCCACAGTAATCCACGTAAGCCATATACTCAAGGCACATGTATCTGGAGTTCATTTGCAGTGTCTAGAGGCCCTGGCATGCCCATTCACTCTCTCTCTCTCTTTCTCTTTCTCTGCCTCTTTCCCTCTGTCACTCTCAAATAAAAACAAGCTATTTTAAAAAAGAAATTAAAATTCCTTCAAGAGAGGGCTAGCTGCCCAGCAGCACATGCATTGTATTCTGTATCTCCTCACAGGGTGCTCCAGAACATCCTGCCGACAAAACCAATGTGGGTCAGATTTCCAGGAGCAAGAAATCATTTTATGATCAACATACTTTAAAATTCCTCATGTAAAATGATGAAAATGCTCCACACTCCCATTAACATGCTTGCAAATTGTTTCCTATTTTCCAGGGCTACTGAAAACAGCTAATTCCTAATATTGACATATACACGTTCCCAACAGAAATTCTGTGTTAAATAAAGATTTAAGTGGTTAAATCTATAAAATGAAAGAAAACTCAGCACACTGGGGCCATCCCAGAGTGTAATCTTGGAGTGAAATTTCCAAGTGTTAGCCTAATAGTAATTTATTTAAAATAGCCTAAATAAGGAGCTGGAGAGGTGGTTCAACAGAGAGAGAGAGAGAGAGAGAGAGAGAGAGAGAGAGAGAGAGAGAGAGAGGGCTCTTCCTGTGCAAGCACAAGGTCCTAAAGGGGCTGGAGGTGGCCTGAGACTGCTTAAGTTTGGTCCCTCAGTACCCACTTGAACAGCTGGGTATGGCCATGCACATTGGCAACCCCAGTCCTGAGGAGAACAGAGACTAGAGAATTGCTAAGCCTCATGAAAACAGCAAGGAAACACCCAGGTAATGGAGGGCAAGATCGGACATTCTTCTCTGGACTCCAGATGTGCAGGAGGTACTACATCTTCACACACATGCGCACACCAACATTTCACATACGCCCCACAACAGATTCATTCTATATACACTCACATGCACACATACACACACAAAGCCAAAATTTCATGAAAACAAAATGAAACACATAATGCTTGCGAGACTGGAGAGATGGATTAGCAGTTAAGGCATTTGCCTACAAAGTCAAAGGACCCAGGTTCGATTCTCCAGGACCCATGTAATCCAGATGGACAAGGTGGTGCATGTGTCTGGAGTTTTTTTTGCAGCAGCTGAAGGCCCTAGCATGCCCATTCTCTCTCTCTTAAATAAATAAATAATAAGTAAAATGCTCAAGAAATGGTTGACCACACCTTGCTGAGGTGTCAATAAAAACAGTCATATGGAAACAACCATAAGCTTTCCTGTGCTCAAAGTTGCTCCCTGTGACTCTTTCTTACTTATATCCCATTCCAGAATGTTTTAAAAATAATACTTTATTTACTTATTTGAGAGAGACAGAGACAGAGGAAGGTAGAGATAGAAAGAGGAAGACACACAGAGAGATAATGAGAAAGCATACCAGGGCCTCCAGCCACTGCAAACAAACTCCAGATGCTCCACATGTTCCACCATGTGCATATGGCTTTACATGGGTACTGGGAAAGCGAACCTGGGTCCTTTGGCTTTGCTAGCAAACATCTTAACCGCTAAGTCATCTCTCCAGCTCCCATTCCAGAACTTTTTGATATACAGTTATAGATGTGTGTGTGTGTGTGCATGTGTGCCCATGCGTGTATGTGTCTTATTCTTTATATAACATGGAAATTATAACAATCAATAATATAAAATTTTGTTTCCTCTACATTTTTATCATTGAAGCAGGTCAGGAAACTTCTGATAAAATTTAGACTTCTTCATTGTTTATCCACCATCTATTTTTCTGGCATGTCAATTCCATAAATAATTTTTGTTTTGTATACTTTTTTATTAGGGAGAGAGAGAGAACTGGTGTGCCAAGGCCTCCAGCCACTGTAATTGAACTCCAGATGTGTGTACCATCTTGTGAACATCTACAACCTTATGTACTTGCGTCACCTTTGTAGGTCTGGCTTATGTGGGATCTGGAGAGTTGAACATGAGTCCTTAGGCTTCGCAAGCAAGTGCCTTAATGGCTAAGCCATCTCTCCAGTTCTCATAATTAATTTTTGGCTTGATAGGTATACTATCTAGTATGTGATCATGGTTTCATGATATATATACATGTCAAAACATCAAAGCATATACTGTAAACAGGTGCAATTAATTTTATGCCAACTGTACTTCAGTAAACCTATTCTGAAACTTTTAAAATTCCTGCCCACACCCCATCAAAATCAACACTGTATAATAAACCCCTGTGGCCATTTAAAGTGAATTGAAATTAGATGCTCCACTTAAAAAAATTAATTCATTTGTGAGGAGAGAGAGAGGGAGAATGAGAAAGAGAATGGGTGCATCAGGGACTCCTGCCATTACAAATAAATTCCAGATACATATGCCACCTCATGCATCTGGTTCTAAGTGGGTCCCGAGGAACTGACCTTGGACCTTTGGCTTTGCCATCAAGCACCTCCAACTGCTGAGCCATCTCCCCAGCTGGAGACTCCATTCTTAAGTTGCAGTACACACACTCCAAATGCTCAATAGCTTTATAGGGCTAGGTCTACTACATGGTGTAGCCATAAAACATTCCTATCAGTGCATGTCAAGTTCATGGTAAGTATTGTACACACTTTTCCCATTTACTCTTCAGATGCCCTACCTAACTTGTGCCCTTGTTGAAGAAGGAACTTCCTGCATTCACTCTCCACACTGAAACCTGGAGTTTCTCCTCAAATGGAAATATTCCTTCAAAGCCTAAGGACCCAGCCAGGTTCAACTACCCAGGATCCATGTAAGCCAGATGCACATGCGCCTGGAGTTTGTTTGCATTGGCTGAAGGCCCTGGCACACCCATTCTCTCTTTCCCCTCTTTATCTACCTCTTTAGGAAACAAATCTTCCATCTTTATTGCCAGTAATATGTTTTGTTGTGAAGTTTATTTTATCTGGTATTAAGATAGCTATTTCAGCTTTCTTTGTTTATTATTTATTTATTTGAGAGAGACAGAGAGAGAGAGAGAGAGAGAGAGAGAGATGGGTATGCCAGGGCCTCCAGCCACTGCAAACAAACTCCAGACACATGTGTATCTGGCTTACATGGGTCCTGGGTAGCTGAACCTGGGTCCTTATACTTTGCAGGCAAGCACCTTAGTCACTAAGCCATCTCTCCAGCCTCTATTATTTTATTTTTCTTCTTAACAATTATTACCTCTGAAAGAGACTATGACTTGAGAATAAATGGCTTCCATTACCCCAAATTTGCCATTGTTAATGCTCTCCATTTTACATGAGATTCAAGTTTACATTTGATATCATTTAGCCTATGTTTATAATGCAGGATTCATAACTATATTGTCTCCTAATTTTTGTTTACCTGGAAAAAAACTCTCTCCTTTTGCCTTAATTGTTGAAGTGTTTTCCCCAAGATATGTAACTCACGAAATACCTATAATTTTTATCTTTGATCTTCTCTATTTTGTGTACCTTTTTTCTATGGATTAAAAAAAATCCCTTTATAACTCATTCTCTGTAATATGAACATTATAGCTCATGATGTGAATTTCTTTATATTCTTCACAGGGTTTATTGTGCTTCTTCGATTTGTTCATTTAGAGTTTTCAACCAGTTGGGATATTTTTCTGCTACTGCTTCTTCAATTTTGTTTTGATTTTTCCCTTCATTTCCTCATTTATGGGTCTCCTATTATATATATTTTGCTCCACAGATCACTAAGTCTATATTCATTTTTTTCTCAATGTCTTTATTTCCTGTGCTTCATTTTAGATAACTCCTATGACAGTGTCTTCATATTGGCTGAGCCTGTTCCCTTTGTAGTTTGCAATATTCTGTTTATTCAACCCAGTGTAGTTTTCATACCTAAAAATTCAACTTGAATTTTGCATAGCTTCCTCTGAATCATGCTAACTTTTCTCACTGGCTTCTTGGCTGAGAGAGTACATTTATCACAGTTGTGTTAACGTCCTTGTCTGCTAATTCCGTCTCTTTGTCAGTTCTGGGTCTGTTTCTATTGCTTGATTTCTCTCCTGCTTTTGGGTGTAGTTTCTCTGTATCTTGGCATGTCCTGAAGTTTTATTTTTATTTATTTGAGAGTGACAGATAGACAGAGAGAGAAAGAAGGAGGGAGGGAGGGAGGGAGAGAGAGAGAGAGAAAGAGTGTGCCAGGGCCTCCAGCCACAGCAAATGAACTCCAGATGCATGTACCACCTTGTGCATCTGGCTTATGTGGGTACTGGGGAATCGAGCCTCCAACTGGGGTCCTTAGACTTCACAGGCAAGTGCTTAACCACTAAGCTATCTCTCCAGCCAGCGCCCCCCCTGTTTTTGATTGGATGTCTGGCATAGTAAATTTTATGTTTTGAGGATGGGATTTTTATTGGGGGAGGGGTTTTCCTTCGAGAGTATTGTGATTTATTCTGGAAGGCAGTTAGGATAAGAAACAGTTTAATGATTTTGACTTTCTTTGAAAGCTTTTAAGGAGTGGACCTAGTGTGATATTTACTCAAGGACTCAAGACTCATGACTAACATGTGACCTCTCTCTATGTGCTCTATTGCATGCCCTGTATGTTCAACGAGTCCTTTTAACTCCGGCTAGTGGAAGTATGAAGGTTCCTGGTCAGATAGGCGCTCTTGGATTTATTCAGTTTCTAGTACCTAAGGAAGAGTGCCACCAGTCAGCTTAGGGTTCTTTTGCTCTTTTCAGAAGGAAATTATGAATAAATACAGTGCAACTCCCTCAGTTATTAGCAACTCTGACCCTAAAGTGTCAGGATCTTTGGATTTCTTAGGCTTTTATTTTGTTGTTTTTTAAAGTGAATTGAAATTAGATGCTCCACTTAAAAAATTAATTCATTTGTGAGGAGAGAGAGAGGGAGAATGAGAAAGAGAATGGGTGCATCAGGGACTCCTGCCATTACAAATAAATTCCAGATACATATGCCACCTCATGCATCTGGTTCTAAGTGGGTCCCGAGGAACTGACCTTGGACCTTTGGCTTTGCCATCAAGCACCTCCAACTGCTGAGCCATCTCCCCAGCTGGAGACTCCATTCTTAAGTTGCAGTAGACACACTCCAAATGCTCAATAGCTTTATAGGGCTAGGTCTACTACATGGTGTAGCCATAAAACATTCCTATCAGTGCATGTCAAGTTCATGGTAAGTATTGTACACACTTTTCCCATTTACTCCTCAGATGCCCTACCTAACTTGTGCCCTTGTTGAAGAAGGAACTTCCTGCTTTCACTCTCCACACTGAAACCTGGAGTTTCTCCTCAAATGGAAATATTCCTTCAAAGCCTAAGGACCCAGGTTCAACTACCCAGGATCCATGTAAGCCAGATGCACATGCGCCTGGAGTTTGTTTGCATTGGCTGAAGGCCCTGGCACACCCATTCTCTCTTTCCCCTCTTTATCTACCTCTTTAGGAAACAAATCTTCCATCTTTATTGCCAGTAATATGTTTTGTTGTGAAGTTTATTTTATCTGGTATTAAGATAGCTATTTCAGCTTTCTTTGTTTATTATTTATTTATTTGAGAGAGACAGAGAGAGAGAGAGAGAGAGAGAGAGAGAGAGAAAATGGGTATGCCAGGGCCTCCAGCCACTGCAAACAAACTCCAGACACATGTGTATCTGGCTTACATGGGTCCTGGGTAGCTGAACCTGGGTCCTTATACTTTGCAGGCAAGCACCTTAGTCACTAAGCCATCTCTCCAGCCTCTATTATTTTATTTTTCTTCTTAACAATTATTACCTCTGAAAGAGACTATGACTTGAGAATAAATGGCTTCCATTACCCCCAAATTTGCCATTGTTAATGCTCTCCATTTTACATGAGATTCAAGTTTACATTTGATATCATTTAGCCTATGTTTATAATGCAGGATTCATAACTATATTGTCTCCTAATTTTTGTTTACCTGGAAAAAAACTCTCTCCTTTTGCCTTAATTGTTGAAGTGTTTTCCCCAAGATATGTAACTCACGAAATACCTATAATTTTTATCTTTGATCTTCTCTATTTTGTGTACCTTTTTTCTATGGATTAAAAAAAAATCCCTTTATAACTCATTCTCTGTAATATGAACATTATAGCTCATGATGTGAATTTCTTTATATTCTTCACAGGGTTTATTGTGCTTCTTCGATTTGTTCATTTAGAGTTTTCAACCAGTTGGGATATTTTTCTGCTACTGCTTCTTCAATTTTGTTTTGATTTTTCCCTTCATTTCCTCATTTATGGGTCTCCTATTATATATATTTTGCTCCACAGATCACTAAGTCTATATTCATTTTTTCTCAATGTCTTTATTTCCTGTGCTTCATTTTAGATAACTCCTATGACAGTGTCTTCATATTGGCTGAGCCTGTTCCTTTGTAGTTTCCAATATTCTGTTTATTCAACCCAGTGTAGTTTTCATACCTAAAAATTCAACTTGAATTTTGCATAGCTTCCTCTGAATCATGCTAACTTTTCTCACTGGCTTCTTGGCTGAGAGAGTACATTTATCACAGTTGTGTTAACGTCCTTGTCTGCTAATTCCGTCTCTTTGTCAGTTCTGGGTCTGTTTCTATTGCTTGATTTCTCTCCTGCTTTTGGGTGTAGTTTCTCTGTATCTTGGCATGTCTGAAGTTTTATTTTTATTTATTTGAGAGTGACAGATAGGCAGAGAGAGAAAGAGGGAGGGAGGGGGAGAGAGAGAGAGAGAGAGTGCAAGCATGCCAGGGCCTCCAGCCACAGCAAATGAACTCCAGATGCATGTGCCACCTTGTACATCTGGCTTATGTGGGTACTGGGGAATCGAGCCTCCAACTGGGTCCTTAGACTTCACAGGCAAGTGCTTAACCACTAAGCTATCTCTCCAGCCAGCGCCCCCCTGTTTTTGATTGGATGTCTGGCATAGTAAATTTTATGTTTTGAGGATGGGATTTTTATTGGGGGAGGGGTTTTCCTTCAAGAGTATTGTGATTTATTCTGGAAGGCAGGATAAGAAACAGTTTAATGATTTTGACTTTCTTTGAAAGCTTTTAAGGAGTGGACCTAGTGTGCTATTTACTCAAGGACTTAAGACTCATGACTAACATGTGACCTCTCTCTATGTGCTCTATTGCATGCCCTGTATGTTCAACGAGTCCTTTTAACTCCGGCTAGTGGACGTATGAAGGTTCCTGGTCAGATAGGCGCTCTTGGATTTATTCAGTTTCTAGTACCTAAGGAAGAGTGCCACCAGTCAGCTTAGGGTTCTTTTTTTTTATTTTCAGAAGGAAATTATGAATAAATACAGTGCAACTCCCTCAGTTATTAGCAACTCTGACCCTAAAGTGTCAGGATCTTTGGATTTCTTAGGCTTTTATTTTTGTTGTTTTTTTTAAAGATTTTATTTTTATTTATTTATTTATAAGACAGAGAGAGGAAAAGAGAGAGGGAGAGTGAGAATGGGCATGCCAGGGCCTCCAGCCACTGCAAACAAACTCCAGACGCATGTGCCACCTTCTGCATCTGGATTACGTGGGACCTGGAGAATCGAACCAGGATCCTTAGGCTTCACTGGCAAACACCTTAACCGCTAAGCCATCTCTCCAGCCCTTCTTAGGCTTTTAAGTGCCTGTGGCCCAGCATCCAATGACTAATGTTATATCTCTGAGCTTGGGGTGTTGAGGCCCTCAGCTCTTAGTGTTACATCTCTCCAACTGCTGGAGCCGGTGATGCTTGGTGGCTTTCTGGGTCTCTTTCTGGTGCTCATGACTGTTCTCTGGTCTTCACAGTTTCTGGTGCCAGCTGCTCTTTTCAGCCACCTGCCTTGTAGCTGGGCCTGGGGTGGCACAGCCCCCAGGGAGGTGTCACTCTTTGTGTTTCCAGCCTAGCCTGCTCTACCCATGAAACAGATCACAAAGAAATACAGAGATATTCAGAGAAGGCTTTATTAGGTCTAGACATGGGTGGCCATGACCACGAGGGAGGGCTCCCCTATGGCTCAGAGGAGAGTAAAACAGATGTTGCCTGTATAGGGAGGTAAGGATTCACTGGCAGTCATCCGTGGGGTAAAGGGTCCCCCCTAAGTGTGCTGACATGTAGGTGATGGTTGTGGAAAATTCCAGGGCAGCTGCAGACAGGGTCATTTGAAGATGTCACGACCAAGTGAAGTCTCCCATGGCAAAGCCGAGACTGGAAAGGAGCCACAGTAGCTGTGGTGGTTTTGGGAACAGAGCCTCTTCCCGGGCATTTGCAGCTGGCTCGAAGTCTCCTCTGGGCTGTATTGGCGGTGGCTTGGAGTCCCCAAATGTGTCTTGAGATATTTAAAACATCCATGGCTTCTATGACGGTAGCTCAAGGAGTAAACGAAGAGGTGGCTACTTGGTCCACGCCTCTGGCCATTTCCCTGAAGACAGCAGGAACTGAGCAGGAACTGAGGGACTCAGCTGCCATCACTGTGGGACTTCTGGAGATACAAAGATTTTGTTCCCTGTGCTATTAGTACTGGGACCACAGAGAAAGTAGTGGTGGCTCCCAAACAGGCTTGCTGCTGCTGCTGCTGGTGCTGCTGGTGCTGCCGCCTCTCTCCTCCTCCTCCTCCTCCTCTTCTTCTTTTTTTCCTCTTTTTTTTTTTTTTTCCAGGTAGAGTCTCACTGTAGCCCAGGCTGACCTGAAATTCACTATGTGTTCTCAGGGTGGCCTCGAACTCATGGTAATCCTTCTACCTGTCCTTCCTGAGTGCTGGGATTAAAGGCGTGCACCACCACGCATGGCTGGATAAGCTTCTTTTAAAAGTCAGGTGTAGAGGAAGGGTTTGGGACAGCTGTCAACCACGCAGCCTAAGGACTCATCCTGGTCCTGACAGCTTCATTCACTTAAAGAAAAAAAAAAAATTAGTGTAATCACAACAATATGCCACGAAGCCGAAGCTGGTATTCTTTTTTTAAAGTTTTTAAAAAATTATTTTTATTTATTTTTGGAGAGAGACACAGAGAGAGAGAGACAGAGAGGGAGAGGGAGACAGATACAGATGGGCGCGCCAGTAGTCTCTCAGCTGCTGTGAACGAAATCCAGATGTGTGCGCCCCCTTGTGGGCAAGTGCTGCATTGCGCCCTTGTGTCACTTTGCATCTGGCTAAACGTGGGACCTGGAGATTGGAACCGCTGGAGATTGGAACCAGCTTTCTTAGGCTTAGCAGGCAGGCGCCTTAACCGCTAAGCCAACTCTCCAGCCCTGAAGCCGGTATTCTTAACAGTGTTTGACTCCTAACCAAATACCCTTGGGCAGGGTTGGGTCTTTCTGGTCTGTTTCATTATTCTTTCCCCCAAATTGTAGAGTTTCTCCTTATTCCTGAGCGGTAGGGGTCCAATGTGAACTTGTGGGGCTCTTTCTTCTTCAAGAGTTGCATTCCACAAATTCTAGTCACATTGTCTCACTGAACTCTGGTATCCTTAACTCAGGGAGACCACCAGCCTCCACCAGGAATCTGTTCTGAAAATTTCCTCCCCATAGAAATCCAGGGCTTTCACATGTAGTTCTTTATATTCTGCACCCCCAGGGATATTAGTCTTAAGCAGCTCTGTTGACCAGGGTCTGAAAATTATTGTCTTTATTATTTTTAAACCAATCTTTCTACTTGTTTATAATGCTTGGTGTGCTTCCAGATCCTATTATTTCTTTACAGGAATAAGCAAAAATTCCCAGACAAAATAGATTTTGAACTTTGTCTCAATATTCTTTCTCACAAATGGCACTGTCTATTTATTCTTAGACTTCCTCCCTTCATTTCCACTATCTCTAGTTCTCAGAAAACTTTTTATGCCAGAGTTTAATAGAGTGGCTTCCAGAATTATAATTTAATTAATGCCAAGATTATGCTCTCAACTGGAGTTGGCTTCAGTGGGAAACTTAATTCTGGGAGGAGCTGTGTTATAAACTGGGGAAGCTGTCTTTGGAAAAACCATTTTTTGATGCAAGTATTGTATAATTAAAGATGATCATAAAATGAAGGTTTATATAAGAAAATGGTAAAGAGCGGATGAGAGAGTCCCTGTAGTTGAGAATGAAAATTCATAGCTCAGACAAAACTCTTTAAGTATCTCACCTTTTAAGTCTAGAGAAGTGCCTTTATGCTGGTTGTGTGCTGTGGAGTCACAGAAAGTCCAGAGAAACACCTTTAAAATTTTTTAAAAATTTTAATTTATTTACTTGAGAGAAAGAGATAGAAAGAGGCAGAGAGAGAGAGAGAGGGAGGGAGGAAGGGAGAGAGAGGGGGGATGGGTGTGCCAGGGTCTCCAGCCACTGCAAATAGACTGCAGATGAATGTGCCACCTTGTGCATCTGGCTTATGCAGGCAGTGGGAGATGGAACCTGAGTCCTTAGGCTTTGCAGGCAAGTGCTAAGCCATCTCTCCAGCCTGAGAAAGACCATCTTGATGCTGGTTGTGCACTATGGAGTTATGAATAGGATGCATCTAGCACAAACAGTCTCTTACACTCTAGAACTTTGGACTTTGTGGAATAAAGCACATAGAAGGGACAAATATGTCAGGCCTTTGAAGAAAGAATTCATGAACCATTAACAACGCTTTTTGCCTTCCCTTTCCTTCAGTTCCCTTGGTAGAGCGCCTGGGAGTCAGGAAGTAAGGACATTTCAATTTGTTCCACTCTTTTCTCTTGGAATCTGTATTTCCCAAGTGCCCTTCTCTCCCAGGAAAAGCTATGTGTGGTTGGGGTTGGGGGTTGGGGAGGTGGATACAGTTCCGTGACACTGAGCTCACGGGGCACTTAGTGCAGCTGCCCAGGGAGAGAAAGGGCCCTGGGACTGCCTTTGTTCCCATCCTTGACTTGGCAAGGTGATGTGTGTGTATCATAGAAGGTAGCTGGGGTTTGCCTGAAATAGAGACTTCTGGAAGGATTGCTTGTTGCCATGGTAACAGGGCGGGGCGAATGGGACTGAAGTGGGATTCATGTCTTCTCCAACACCATCACCGATCCAGTCCCTCCCATGTCACTTTCGACACAAGACTAGATTGCTCCCCTTCTCTGAGGCAAAGGAAGGGAGAGGAGGGGCAGGAAGTTTTGACAGCTTGAATTTTAAAAATGTACAGTATTTTAAATATTAAACCTGGCTTAGTCAAAATGCAGAGTTGAGGACCTAAATTTTTGGAATGTTTGAAAATGGTTCAGTTTCAATTCTTGCAGCTGTCTATGTTGAGATTACTCAATCAAATAATATGCTGGATAGTATGTAAAACCAAAGAGCACTCAAAATCTTTTATATTGTGGTTGGCTTTACATACTTGCAAAATTCCCAGGAGGGGAGATGTTGCAGTCAGGTTCACATGGCTGGCAGAAAACTCCCGACCAAGAGCAGCTTGTGGGAAAAAAGGGTTTATTTTGTCTTATACACTGTAGGGGAAGCTCCATGATGGCAGGGAAAATGATGGCATGAGCAGAGGATGGACATCACCTCCTGGGTAACATCAGATGGACAACAGCAACAGGAGAGTGTGCCAAACACTGGCTATAACACCCATAAGCCCGCCCCTAACAACACGCAGCAACAAGAGGCCTTAATCACCAAATCACCATCAGCTGGGGACCTAGCAGTGGGAACACCTAAGTTTATGGGGGACACCTGAATCAAACCACCCCAGGAGATCCCTGAGTTTAGTGTTTGGAATGAGACTTTAAAATATATTTTTTCAATTAATTGTGACCGTAAGATAGTTCTCTCTCTTTCTGGGAAAAACAAACAACAACAACAACAACTGTCTATACAAGTATAGGCATATTGTCACTACTCTAAGGTTCTTTGAACTGTATTCAGATTATAGTCATCTGTTTCAAAACATTCCATTGCTTACTGACATAGTAGGCATGAGAATAGCTAAATATTTTTGCATGGCAAACGCTGTTTCAGTGGGACTCCCTCAGTAATCACACTTTTCCGCACCACCATTCGATAACCAGATGATTCACATGGCTTGTCAGCATTGGGAAATCAGTTTGGGTTTTTTGAGGGACAACAGTATTTATTGGTCATTCCCAAACAAGGGGGTCAGATATTATTATAGGGCTGCCAGTATTTGTTTGGCATAGTACAATGCTAAAAATGTTTATTGATGTTTTATACACTGATTTCCCACTATTACTGCTAAAAAATAAATGAAAATCAAAGATGGAATGAATAAATATTATAGGAACCCACTTGTTAGCTAGTTAAAAGGGGAAAAAACTTTCTTAAAATGAGATAGATAAGGCTGGAAGGATGGCTTAGCGGTTAAGAAATTTCCTGTAAAGCCAAAGGTCCCAAGTTCTACTCCCCAGGACCCACGTCAGCCAGATGCACAAAGGGCCATATGCATCTGGAGCTCATTTGCAGTGGCTGGAGGCCCTGAGCGCCCATTCTCTATCCATCTCTTTCTCTCTCTCCAATAAATATATACAAATAAAATATATTTTAAAAAATGGAAAAAAAAGGAGATAGATAGTTTGGGTAGAAGGATCCTGCTAGGGAAAGCTTTTACCCTAAAACAATAGGATGTTGCTGGTAAATGCCGGTGCCAGAGATGCATCACCACCTCACAAGTGAGCTGTTGATCAGGGAGGCCTAGGAAGCTCGGCAAACAATGGAGGTCATTGCCAAAGTGCTTTGTTACCCACCAGCAGTAGGTAAGTGGTAAGTCAGCCCTTATTGCTGAAGACACCACAGGCTGCAGTAGTAGGACACAGAGCTCATGCTGGAACTGAGATGGAAGCCAGTTCCCTGTCAGCTATCTATCATAGTGCTGGAAAGCACTGGGCAAGCTGTGAGGGGATAAAGTCACCAATAGTGTGAACAAGCAGTGGATGTACATACTGGTACAATACTGTCTCCTAAATTAGGAGCACAATTGACTGCTCTTGGATGGGATATGAGGCCTCATTAATGAAGGGGAACTCATGGCTGGTACTGAGAACCAAGTCAAAAGTCTATGGTTTGGGGGCTGGAGACATGGCTCGACAGTTAAGGAAGGCACTTGCCTGCAAAGCCCAATGACCAGAGTTTGATTCCCCAGTACCCACATAAAAGCCAGATGTACAAAGTGGCTCAGGCATCTGGAGTTCATTTGCAGTGGCTGGAGTCTCTGGCACATCTGCTCTCTCTTTCTGTTTCAAATAAATACATAAATAAAACACTTTTTTTTTTTTTAAGTCTGTGGTTTGGAAGATCAAAGAACTCAGAGGGAAGTGTCCACTGTTCTTTGGGCAATTGGAGAGGTTATGTCCACCAAAACACCTTCTGTGTTTTCTCTCTCTTTCTATCATTCTCTCTTTCCTGCTCTCTCTCCTTCTCTCTGTCTCTAATAAATAAACAAAAAACAAAATATATTTTAAAAAATGGGCTGGAGGGTTTAGCGGTTAAGGCACTTGCCTGTGAAGTCTAAGGATCCAGGTTCAAATCTCCAGTTCCCACATAAGCCAGATTCACGTAATGGCACATGCACCGGGAATTTGTTTCCAGTGGTTTTAGGTCCTGCTGTGCCCATTCTCTCTCTCTCTTTCTCTCTCTCCTTCTGTCTCTAATAAATACATTTAAAAAATATTTTATTTTCATTTATTTATTTTGAGAGAGAGAGAGAGGGAGATACAGAAATAGGCAGGTAGAGAGAAAGAGAATGGGCACACCAGGGCCTCCAGCCACTGCAAACGAACTCCAGATGCATGTGCCCCCTTGTGCATCTGGCTTACGTGGGTCCTGGAGAGTTGAACCAGGGTCTTTTGGCTTTGCAGGCAAATGCCTTAACCACTAAGCCATCCCTCCAGCCCACATTTTTAAAATATATAAGAAACCACCTTCTGAATGTCAGTGTTTGTCCCCATTGATCAAGGCTGCTCTCATTCTTAGAGAACCTGTTTTGTACACATGGCAGCAAATACCAGGGAGACCCAAGAGCCATCAAAATGACAAGAAGAGAAAGGCAACTGTTTAGTAGGGGACCAGTCTTCTCTATCATCCCCCAGGGACCAGAAAGCTTTGCAGATTAAATTTGCATTAAATATGGATTAAATATGAGCACTGCTCTCACTGCCGGCCTGAGAAGCTTCTCCGTGGTGATGTGGTAGACACTGAAGAGTCTCAAAACCTATCAGAGCAGAAAATGAGAAGCTGCGAGAACTCAACACTAAAGGAGATTTCTAACATGCCCCCAAAGGCTTAGGGAACATTCCAGAAACAGAATGGAACAAATGTAAGAGCGGCAGGGGCGAAGACATACACCGAGGCATGGTCCTCACACAACAAATTGACTGGTGTGAGGGCCTTCAGTGGAATGGGGGTGGGGGAGAGCTTTCACAAAAGGGATAACCTATAACCAATTTAAAGTATGTTCATAGATTAAAATCCCCAGTAAAAATTATTTTAAATAATTATCACCAAACTGATGGCTGGGAGAGAGCTCAGTGGGTAAAGTGCTTGCCGTGTGAGCACGAGAGTATGAGTTCTGAGTTCCAGTGCCAAAGTAAAATGTCACAACTCACGCAGGATATGCCAGCCCTGGGGAGGCAGAGACAGGGAATCCCTCCCTGAAGCTTGCTAGCTAGCCTGGCCAAATAGGTGGGCTCTAGCTTCGGTGAGAGACCTTGTCTGGAAGTGGGGAGTGACCTAGGAAGACAACCAATGCCCGTGGCTGGCCTCCCCTTGCATTCACACAGGTGCACCTGCACACACACACGAACATGATAAAACTGCCATAAACTAACTTCCTTCCAATAACATTTATGAACTAACATGTCTGGAGGCCAGAAGTCCTAAAATTATAGAGTCATCAAGACCATATTCCTCTGGAGGCTGTAAGGGAGAGCTCACTTCCCTGCCTTTTCAAGCTCTTTCAAATGGATGCCTGTATCCTATCTTTGGTTCACAGTCCCTTCCATCACTCTGATCTCTGCTACCATCCTCACATTTATTCCCCTCTCTTTCTTTCTTTCTTTCCCTTCCTTCCTTCCTTTCCTTTCTTTCTTTCTTTCTTTCTTTCTTTCTTTCTTTCTTTCTTTCTTTCTTTCTTTCTTTCTTTCTTTTTGTAAGGACCTTTGTAATGAACTTCACTGTGCCTGTTGCAAATGCAGGGTCATTTCTCTAGCTTAAGATCTTTGACTGGATCACACCTAAAAGTCCCTTTTGGCTACGCAGCAAGAAGCAGTGGGATTTCATCTTTAAAACTGCCCATCTCCAACAATTTCTGATCATCACCTCCTATCTACTGTATATTCTCTTTTCCCTACTGTATGTGTTGCCCAGCTTTTTTGTTTGCTTGCTTTCTGAGGCAGAATTTTACTATGGAGCCCAGGCTGGTCAAACTCATGATCCTCTTTCTTTAGCCTTCCAAGTGCTGGGCTTGCCAGCATGTCTGGCACTAATCCAATGTTAATTAATTAATTTTTGTGTAATATATGTGGTGTGTGTGGTGCATCCATCTTGTTGTTCATGTACAGAGAACATTGGGTGTCTTCTATCACTCTTCTTCCTTGTTTCCCTGAGACAGTTTCTGAAGCTCTCTGTTTTTATTATTATTATTATTATTATTATTATTATTATTATTATTTATTGGTTTGTCGAGATAGGGTCTCACTCTAGTCCAGGTTGATCTGGAATTCATTATGTAGTCTCAGGGTGGCCTTGAACTCACAGCCATCCTCCTACCTCTGTCTCCCAAGTGCTGGGATTAAGGGTGTGCGCCACCACGTTTGGTTACACTGGCTGACCAGAGTCCTAGCAACCCGCCTGGCTCTGTCCCCTTTAGCGCTGGAGAAACAGGCATGGATACCATGGCTTTTCACGTGGGTGCTGGGGATCAAACTCAGGTCCTCAAGCTTGCACTGCTAGTGCTGTTATTACCCACTGAGCCATCTCCCCAGCCCTTTGTGTTCCAACTTTATTGAGACTCCCAACTTTTGGGCTATTTTGTTGTTTCCCAGTATTTATTTTTTCTTTTCTTTTCTTTTTTTCTTTCTTTTTTTTGGGGAGGGTTGTGGTTTGAGGTAGGGTCTCACTCTAGCCTAGGGTGACCTGGAATTCACTATGTAGTCTCAGGCTGACCTCAAACTCACAGGGATCCTCCTACCTTTACTGTCGCAAGTGCTGGGATTAAAGGCGCCCTGCTTCAGTATTTATTTTTGCTTAGCTCTATCTGGATTTCACGATTTATTCTTCCAACCACTGTCATGCCAGTTTCCTTGATTCACCTTCTTGTCTTCCTGTATCTACATTTCTAAGGCAAACTTTAAATTTCTTTATCATGACTGGCCTATTGAGGTCTCTTGGAAGAAACCCAAAATTATCTTGCTCTGGACCCTGAATGCAGTTCAGAAAGCCTTCTGTTTCCAAAGTTCATGTCAGTGTTTGAAGGGTATATGACAAACTCATACCTCATTATCTGTTCCCTCATTTTCTTATTTTTCTTTTAGATATTCTATTTATTTATTAGAGAGAGAGAAGGAAGCAGATATATACAGAGAATAATTGTGCCAAGGCCTGTAGCCACTGCAAACAAACTCCAGATGCATGTGCCTGTACATCTGGCTTACATGGGCATTGGAGAATCTAACCTTAGCCTTAATGGCTAAGTCATCTCTCCAGCCTGTCACTTTCTTTTTGTTAAATAACAATTGTCTATTTATTTATGAGAGAGAGAGAGAGAGAGAGAGAGAGAAAGAAAGAGAGAGAGAGACAGAAACAGAGTGCAAGAGGCAGAGAGAGAATGGGCACACCAGGGACTCTTGCCACTGCAAATGAACTCCAGATACAGGCACCACTGTGTGTATCTGCCTTTACATGGGCGCTAGGGAATCGAACCGAGGCCATCAGGCTTTGCAAGCAAGCGCCTTTAACAGCTGAGTGATCTCTCCAGCCCTGTTTTCTCACTTTCTTTGGACAATTCATTGAGGAGAAATAACGGCCATCAAAATGAAGTATGGACTTTGGCCTGTAAACTGATTTCTACATTCTTGCCATTCTTTCCCCTGAAGGTGGAAGAGGCAAGGCGTTCTCTCCTAACACTAGCCCAAAATAGTCACCAAGTCATACCGGAATCACATTCCCCTCTCAGCTTGGGCTCTATATGTGTAAGTTCTGCTCCTGAAATAGCAATCTAATAGTTACCTCCACAGCTTCACCATCCTCCCAAGCCACTAACTCCTTAACCTTCTGCAATCTATAATCCTGCCCCTATAATTTCACTGAAAGAGCCCTTGACCCCATTCAGAAAGACCCAAGGCTGACTTTACTGGTAAACTCCACCCAGCCCTCTCCTCCTCCAGGTTTCCTATGGAAGGAAGTGGTGACCTCAGTGTCTTGAAGACATCCCAGACCATTTTCTCACCATGATCCCACCATGTGTCACTTACCAGACCTACACACTCAACTCCCTAATCTACAGATGAGAATATAACAGAGCCTTACCTTCTCTGTCTCCATCACAGCAGCAGTCTTTCCTAAAACTTCTCTTATTTGTATTTTATTCTCTCTTTTTTACATTCAATCATTTTTGAAGTGTGTCTGTATAGTTTAAGGGAGAAGTCATTTTTTTTTCATCAAATAGGCTTTCATTTGTTACAGTGCAGTTTATTAAATAAATTCTTTACCTTCCTATTCTAAATACTATCCTTATAATTTCCATAAAAATAAATGGAGACCTATTTCTAGGTTTGCTTCCTCCCACCTCTCTCTCTCTAATATTATTTATTTATTTGTAAGCACAGAGAAATAGAGACGGACAGAGAGAAAGGGTGTTCCAGGCCCTCCAGCTGCTGCAAAATGAATTCTAGAAGCATGTGCCACTTTGTGCATCTGGCTTTACCTGGATACTAGGGAATGGAACCTGGGTTGTTAGGCTTTGCAGGTAAATACCTTAACTGTTGAGCCATCTCTTCAGCTATATATATATTCTCTCTCTATTTTGAGCCATATCATGTTATTTAAATTATTGCATAATTTTGTGATATGTTTTAACAGCAAAGAATGCTATAAGTATTTGTCTTTTTAAGATTTTTTTTTCCCAGTTATTGCCTGTTTATTGTTCTGTTGAGCTAAAAAAACTTTACTATTTTTCATTTATACTTATATGCTAGACCGGTGTTTTGGTCTATTAGTGGCAGATCACATAGATACAGGTAGTCCCATAAAATTATGAGAGGGGGAAATCCTGTTGCCTAGTGATATCATAACCATTATAGTGTCCGAGCACATACTTTATGTCTGTGGAGATGCTGGTGTATTCAAACATACCTGCCAGCCAGGTAAAGTGTACCACATACAATTATGTACAGTACATAATGTTTGATTCTGGTAATACAAAACCACTAGTTTGTGTACTTAGATCATAATACATTTTTTTTTTTTTTTTAACTTTTTTGAGGTAGGGTCGGCATGGATACCATGGCTTTTCACATGGGTGCTGGGGATCAAACTCAGGTCCTCAAGCTTGCACTGCTAGTGCTGTTATTACCCACTGAGCCATCTCCCCAGCCCTTTGTGTTCCAACTTTATTGAGACTCCCAACTTTTGGGCTATTTTGTTGTTTCCCAGTATTTATTTTTTCTTTTCTTTTCTTTTTTTCTTTCTTTTTTTTTGGGGGGGGGGTTGTGGTTTGAGGTAGGGTCTCACTCTAGCCTAGGGTGACCTGGAATTCACTATGTAGTCTCAGGCTGACCTCAAACTCACAGGGATCCTCCTACCTTTACTGTCGCAAGTGCTGGGATTAAAGGCGCCCTGCTTCAGTATTTATTTTTGCTTAGTTCTATCTGGATTTCACGATTTATTCTTCCAACCACTGTCATGCCAGTTTCCTTGATTCACCTTCTTGTCTTCCTGTATCTACATTTCTAAGGCAAACTTTAAATTTCTTTACCATGACTGGCCTATTGAGGTCTCTTGGAGGAAACCCAAAATTATCTTGCTCTGGACCCTGAATGCAGTTCAGAAAGCCTTCTGTTTCCAAAGTTCATGTCAGTGTTTGAAGGGTATATGACAAACTCATACCTCATTATCTGTTCCCTCATTTTCTTATTTTTCTTTTAGATATTCTATTTATTTATTAGAGAGAGAGAAGGAAGCAGATATATACAGAGAATAATTGTGCCAAGGCCTGTAGCCACTGCAAACAAACTCCAGATGCATGTGCCTGTACATCTGGCTTACATGGGCATTGGAGAATCTAACCTTAGCCTTAATGGCTAAGTCATCTCTCCAGCCTGTCACTTTCTTTTTGTTAAATAACAATTGTCTATTTATTTATGAGAGAGAGAGAGAGAGAGAGAGAGAGAGACAGAAACAGAGTGCAAGAGGCAGAGAGAGAATGGGCACACCAGGGACTCTTGCCACTGCAAATGAACTCCAGACACAGGCACCACTGTGTGTATCTGCCTTTACATGGGCGCTAGGGAATCGAACTGAGGCCATCAGGCTTTGCAAGCAAGCGCCTTTAACAGCTGCATGATCTCTCCAGCCCTGTTTTCTCACTTTCTTTGGACAATTCATTGAGGAGAAATAACGGCCATCAAAATGAAGTATGGACTTTGGCCTGTAAACTGATTTCTGCATTCTTGCCATTCTTTCCCCTGAAGGTGGAAGAGGCAAGGCGTTCTCTCCTAACACTAGCCCAAAATAGTCACCAAGTCATACCGGAATCACATTCCCCTCTCAGCTTGGGCTCTATATGTGTAAGTTCTGCTCCTGAAATAGCAATCTAATAGTTACCTCCACAGCTTCACCATCCTCCCAAGCCACTAACTCCTTAACCTTCTGCAATCTATAATCCTGCCCCTATAATTTCACTGAAAGAGCCCTTGACCCCATTCAGAAAGACCCAAGGCTGACTTTACTGGTAAACTCCACCCAGCCCTCTCCTCCTCCAGGTTTCCTATGGAAGGAAGTGGTGACCTCAGTGTCTTGAAGACATCCCAGACCATTTTCTCACCATGATCCCACCATGTGTCACTTACCAGACCTACACACTCAACTCCCTAATCTACAGATGAGAATATAACAGAGCCTTACCTTCTCTGTCTCCATCACAGCAGCAGTCTTTCCTAAAACTTCTCTTATTTGTATTTTATTCTCTCTTTTTTACATTCAATCATTTTTGAAGTGTGTCTGTATAGTTTAAGGGAGAAGTCATTTTTTTTTTCATCAAATAGGCTTTCATTTGTTACAGTGCAGTTTATTAAATAAATTCTTTACCTTCCTATTCTAAATACTATCCTTATAATTTCCATAAAAATAAATGGAGACCTATTTCTAGGTTTGCTTCCTCCCACCTCTCTCTCTCTAATATTATTTATTTATTTATTTGTAAGCACAGAGAAATAGAGACAGACAGAGAGAAAGGGTGTTCCAGGCCCTCCAGCTGCTGCAAAATGAATTCTAGAAGCATGTGCCACTTTGTGCATCTGGCTTTACCTGGATACTAGGGAATGGAACCTGGGTTGTTAGGCTTTGCAGGTAAATACCTTAACTGTTGAGCCATCTCTTCAGCTATATATATATTCTCTCTCTATTTTGAGCCATATCATGTTATTTAAATTATTGCATAATTTTGTGATATGTTTTAACAGCAAAGAATGCTATAAGTATTTGTCTTTTTAAAGATTTTTTTCCCAGTTATTGCCTGTTTATTGTTCTGTTGAGCTAAAAAAACTTTACTATTTTTCATTTATACTTACATGCTAGACCGGTGTTTTGGTCTATTAGTGGCAGATCACATAGATACAGGTAGTCCCATAAAATTATGAGGGGGAAATCCTGTTGCCTAGTGATATCATAACCATTATAGTGTCCGAGCACATACTTTATGTCTGTGGAGATGCTGGTGTATTCAAACATACCTGCCAGCCAGGTAAAAGTGTACCACATACAATTATGTACAGTACATAATGTTTGATTCTGGTAATACAAAACCACTAGTTTGTGTACTTAGATCATAATACATTTTTTTTTTTTAACTTTTTGAGGTAGGGTCTCACTCTAGCCCAGGCTGATCTGGAATGCACTCTGTAGTCACAGACTGACCTTGAACTCACAGTGATCCTCCTACCTCCGCCTCCCGAGTGCAGGGATTAAAGGCATTCACCACCACACCCGGCTTATTTTATATATATATATTTTGGTTTTTCGAGGTAGGGTCTCACTCTGGCCCAGGCTGACCTGGAATTAACTATGTAGTCTCAGGGTGGCCTTGAACTCACAGCGATCCTCCTACCTCTGCCTCCCAAGTGCTGGGATTAAAGGCGTGTGCCACCACGCCCGGCTTATTATTATATTTTTAATTGCTATGTTACAGTGTACTTTTTCTAATTAGAAATAAATCTTTCTGTAAAAGTCTGCCATGTATGCCCTCAGTGGCCTCAGGCATGTCATGTTTACTTCATCCCTGGGTTACATTTGAAAATCATCTAGTGACTCATCTACATCACATAGCTTTGCACACTCTGTGATATTTGGGTAATGATGAAATTGCTGAAGGAAGCATTTCTCAGAGCCCATTTCCTTCATTAAGCAACATATGTCTATACTGGAGGAAGAAATGACATCTTTGAGATATGTACACTTTTGTCCCACACTTTTCATCTTATCCAAGTGTTCTAAAGTGTCTCAAGAAAAAAAATACTTTATGAAAAGTTCATTTATTGCAGCATTATGTTATTGGCATCCTATTTTATGATAAGTGAAATGTTGTGGTTTTTATTTTGAGGGGCATGTAAAGTATAAAGATTAATTTAAGAAGCTTTTCACTGTGGTGTCTTTGGCACAGTTCCTTCTTAAAAGTCCTTTTATTAATTCTCCTTAATCCATTACTGATTTTCTTTCTCCAGGAGATGGGTTAGTAGCACATTCTCCCTTGAGAGAGCAGCTTATTGACTGACCTTCACACACAGGCCCAAACGATCCTCAGAATGACTCCTCAGTGAGCAAGAAGTTCCAAAGGGAGACATCTTTAGCTATCCTTTCTCACTCAGTGATCAAATGCCACGTGTCGGAAGAAAGGGGTGGTCAAAGGTCCTAGATGAATTTTCTCAGTGTAGTGGTTTGAATGTAAAATACCTCCCAGAGGATCCTGTGTTTATGATGAAGCCTCATGCATGATTTCCAGCTGGTGAAGCCTTTGCGAAGTGGATCCTTCTGCAGAATGTATGCCATGGGGTGGGCTGTGGGGTTTTATAGTCCAGCTCTCCTGCCAGTGCTAGCTTAGGTCTTCCCAACTGATGTGATGATGTGACACCTTGCTGTCTGCTCATGGCATGCTTTCCCTGCCATGATACAATCCCCCCCCTGGCCCCCTCCCGTCGCCCCGACCTAGAAACTGTAAGTCCAAACAAACCCTTCCCTTCCATCAGCTGCTTCTGCTTGGATATTTTGTCCCAGCAACAAGACACTGCTACATCCAGGGATTGGCTAAAAATATTCTACTTCCAGGGTTTATGGTTCCATAGTTTTATGAAACTTTTTCTCAAATGTGGAACTTTTCCATTGATGGTCAAAGTCTAATTAACTTGAAGCTAAATCTGGCATATTCAAGCACCCCTGAAATACATGAATGAAAGTGTGACAGATAGCTTTATCTTATTTCTGTCTGTAAATAGGAATGCTTTTGGTATTTGGTGTGTAATGAAACCAGATATTTTTATTTTGCTAATAATTTTGTGAAGAGCAAATGTTAAGTTTTCTCAAATTCCTAGACCAACCATGTACAGAATTATGTGAAATTTTTATTATTTATTTATTTATTTGAGAGAGAGAGAGAGAGGAAGACAGAGAGAGAGAGAGAGGCAGGCAGAGAGAGAGAGAGAGAGAGAGGCAGACAGACAGACACACAGAGAGAGAATGGGCATGCCAGGGTCTCCAGCCACTGCAAACGAACTCCAGATGCACACGCCACCTTGTGCATCTGGCTTACGTGGGTCCTGGGAAATTGAACCCAGGTCCTTTGGCTTTGCAGGCAAATGCCTTAACTGCTAAGCCATCCCTCCAGCCCACATTTTAAATTTTATTAATTAATTATTAATATTGTTTTGATATTTTGAGGCAGGTTCTAGCCCAGAATGACCTGGAATTTACTCAGTAGCACAGATTGGCTTTGAATTCACAAGCCTTTTACCTCATTCCTGAGTGTTTGCTACCATGTGCGATTTTCTGGGGTGCTGGGAATGAGCCTAGGGGCTTCTTATAACCTAGGCAACTACCAACCGAGCTATGTTCCCAGCTCATCCTTGTACTTTGTAGAACAGATGCTATTTACTCATGAAAAAAAGAAGGTTTCAACAGAACTTGGGCCATGGGTGGGCGATGGAGTTTTAGTTCTGTTGCTAATAGTTCAGTTAAAGCATGTGGATTTCTTATTTTGTTTTTAAGGGTTATATTTACTTAAAAAAATAACTTAGAAAGTATGTAATCGTTCTGTAATGCTGTGACAATTTAAACAGCATAAGAATTCTCACCTGAGTGTTAAAGAGCTTGCCCATATAACTCTGGAGGTAGGGAGAGGAAGGATGCTCAGAGGTGCAAGGGTGCCACAGAATAGTGGGCCCATGTGTGGGGCAATAGTGAGGCTGCAAGTAGGCCTAGGGACTTACTTTCTAAGATGGTATGTTTCTATTTGTTAAAACCTTATTTTGCACCATTTGTTTCAAATTTTCTTTAGAAAGTTATTGCTATTACCAATGGGACCCATTGTTCCACTTGTTTCCTTTATATCTCATGTAGATGAAAAATGTTAAGATCCGTATATTGATTTTATTTTCTAATACCTTTAAAATTATCTCAGTTGTCAAGTCATTTTCAGGCTTATTGTCTTGGATGTGTGTGGCAGATTATCACATCCAAATCTCACTGCCAGTATCCCTGATCCCTTATGTGCTTTCTCCAGTGTCACTCTGGTCGTCCTCCACTGAGATGGGAATTCTGTGTCCCCTCTCTTTGCATCTAGGCAGGACTGTTATATAGCAGAAATGATGCTTTTTATTTATGATGCTAAGTCATATTAAGAAATATATTTTTTAGTGCTAGAGAGATGGCTTAGTGGGTAAGGCACTTGCCTGCAAAGTCAAAGGACCCAGGTTCAATTCCCCAGTACCCACATAAGCCAGATGCACAAAGTGGCACAGGCTTCTGAAGTTCATTTGCAGTGGCTGTAGGCCCAGGTTGTGTCCCCCCCCCCCCGTCCTGTTTCTCACTTTCTGCTTACAATTCAAAAAATAAATATAAAAGACTTAAAAAATATTTTTTTCACCTTGGCCTGCAGGATGCAGCCACCCTGTTATGACAAAGCCAACATAAAAATGATGCGCATAGGGGAGGAGGGAGAAAGGGGGCAATGGGTGTGGGCAGATATGAGTAAGGTACAATGATACATATGTTTGACAATGTTACAATGAAACCCATTATTTTCTTGCTAACTAAAAAATTAATATAAAGTAAAATAAAAATAACTACTAAAAATTCCAATTTTATCATCTGAATGAGAAGTACCAAAGAAACCCTCTGATAAAAAAAAAAAAAAAAAAAAAACATAGGGGGCCTGGAGAGATAACATCAAAGTTAATGTGCTTGCCTTCAAAACCTAATGAACCACTTTCGATTCCCCAGTGCCCATGAAAGCCAGATGTACAAAGCGGCACATGCATCTGGAGTTAGTTTGCAGTGGCTGGAGGCCTGGTGTTCCCATTCTTTCTGTGTCTCTTCTGTCTCTCTCTGCTTGCAAATAAATAACTATAGTATTTTAAAAATATATATGACAGTCCACCAATTGAGATGAGGCTGAACAGCCATGTGGAAAATCATTACCAAACTAAAGTCACCGTTAAGGGATGGCAATATTCATTTGAAACACGCGTGAGCCTTCAGGTGACTCTTGCACCAGCCTTCAAGTCACCCCAGCAGGTACTACCGGCCCACAGACCAGTTCACTCTACTAAATCCTGTCCACGTTTCAGATTTGCTGGCTGAGTAAATTTTATTTTAACAAAGTTTTAGGATGGTTTGCTAACAGTAAGATATAACTGGAATAGGCTTTGTGTCTGTGTGCATTTAAAATCTTATCATCAGAAAAATCATGATCAGTGAGCTGTTTTCATTTCAATTTATGAGCTCGAATTGTGGTCAAAACACACTGAGTGATGTTTCCGTCAAAATCCAGCAGACGCTACAATCAATATGCCTCTTTCTTCGTGGTAACGTGTGTACGAGGAAGCCATTCGATTTTCCTTCAGAGAGCATATATTGACACATCAGTGGAGGCCTAGAAACTTCACAAACATGGCTGATCTCTGAAGTTTTTGTTTTTGACGGGGCCATTTATCTAGTATCCATTGGTATTCCCGGGCTTTTCTAAGGTATCTAGGGCACTTGCTGCATCCTCCAGGGAGTATGCCTTCATTACCATCACCGTGCAGTGGAAGCTAGGTGTCCCACAGAGGGACTGATACAGAGACAGAACTGAAAAAGCTCTGAAAAAAACAAACAAGATGGTGAAGGCATGCTGTGGTTCTTGCAAGGTAACACATGCTAGGGCGCTCTAGCAGAGAGGGACCCCTCTTTTGGAACAAGTCCTGTAGAATGGAGCCATCGTGTGAGTAGTTTTTTGTTGTAGTTATTTTCATTATTCTCTGAAATCCATCATTCTTATCCCTCTATTGTACACAGTCAGTGGTAACTTACTAGGACTTCAATAACAAAGAGTCATGGCATGATGGCTGAAACGACAGAGATTTATTTTCTCACAGGTCTGGAAGCTAGGACAGGAGCCAAGTGTCAGCAGATTTGGGTTCTTTTGCTTTTTAATTTTTTAAAAAAATTACTTGTGTGGTTGTGTGTATGCACATTTATGTGTGTGTGTGGGGGGGTACACTTGTGCCACAGTGTGCATTTGGAAATGAGTGGACAATTTTCCGGTTCTCCCTCACTATTCCACCTCCTTTAAGGAGGGGCTTCTTTCTGGATCTCACTCAGCCATTGTTCTCTCCTTGAGCTGCCTGGAATTTCTCCTGCCTTTACCTGCCACTGCGCTGTCACAGTACAGGGTCTACGGAAGCCTGCCGTGGCTCCTTGGTCTCACTTTAACTGAATCACCTCTCTCCAAATACAGTCACATTCTGAGGCACTAAGGCATATGAATTGTCTGGAATGTAACTCAAATTGTAATAAGGGATCAAGAGATGAGCCACACAGACATCAGGCTAGAAATGCTTGGTCTTTATTAAAGTGAGAGTGTAATGTGGGAAGAATTTCACAGGATTAAACTGGAGATGCAAGTACATTCAGGGAACTGATTAAATTGATGGCATCATCACTTCTCTTGCTCATCTGAGGCAGCTGTGACTGTATTGCCATTGGCATCACCTAGCTTGCTTCTAATTGCGCCCACACCCGTGGCCTCTGGCCACTCTTCCAGCCACATTTAGGACTATGGACGTGAATGGCTCCATCCACATCAGCCCTTTAACTTATTTTAACTTATAACCACATTTAACTTATAATCATATTTCTCAACAAGAAGTACAATGTTTTATTTTTCCTGGATTGCATGGAATTATTATTGCAGAAATGAAAACACAGTGGCCAATTTCAGTTTTAAAACCAGAAAAGAGGAAGGAAGATGTCATCTATCCTGAATTTGGAAAGAAAACTTTACAATACAATGAGGTGAATTAGTTTAGAAAACAATGCTTCCTAGTTTGAATATTTTTATATATAAAAGGTGTCCTCTTTGGGATCAGGGAGATGTAGGACTTCCTTTGCAGTTTCTCTCCTTGCTGCCAGTGGCTGGGGCTATGAGAATTCAGTACCAGCTCAGGCCTGCTCTTCTCTTTACTCTTGGAGCTCATTCCAACTTAGGTTTCTCTTTCTCTTCTTCCATACCTAGAAACACAAGCAAAGTATATTTATTTGAGCATAAGATTGAAGCATGAGAAGATAGGCCAAAACTCCTGGCCAAAACTCTCTCACCTCCCCACACTTTTTCCTACCACCTTCTTGCCCTCTACTTACTTAGCTAAGGGAAAAGCTCTTGTACAACATTTTCAGAAACACCCTCAGGGAACTCTGTCCCCACCTTTTTTTCGAGAGTCAGAGTCAGAGAGAGAGAGAGAGAGAGACAGAGACAGAGATGGGTGTGCCAGCAGCGTCTCAGCCTCTGTGAACAAAGGCCAGATGCGTGCTCCCCCTTGTGGGCAAGTGCGACATTGTGCCCTTACTTCACTTTGTGTCTGGCTAAATGTGGGACCTGGAGAATCGAACGGGTGTTCTTAGGCTTAGCAGGCAGGTGCCTTAAACGCTAAGCCATCTCTCCAGCCCCCCACCCTTTCCTTGAATCAAGACCCAAAGTCTCAGAGACACAGCAGCTTCTCTGGCTTCTGGGAATGAGGACCCTGAGGCATGTTGATTCTTGCCTCATTGGTTTGCATGGGAACTCCCACCAGACTGCTCCTTTAAGCAACTTCTAGCAACAGGAGCCATGCAGCCAATGCATTTAAACGGCTTCATTTATTTTTAACTTTAGTCTGGTCCATTCTCAAGGCCAGGATTCGAGATTTCAAAATGCCCATGGGGTCATTTTTGCTTAAAAATTATTTTTAATTTTTACAAGCTTATGGGGGGCCTTATTACCCATAAGAACTATTTATTTACATACTTGCATACAATTACTTATTTTTCAGGTTGGGAATTTAACCCATTGGCTCACCCATGTTAGGCAAGCACTTCATCACTGAGTCAAACCCCATGAGTTTCCCATACCCATTTATATTCAAACCTAAATTCTCGAAGGAAGTAGTCAATCAACTCAGATAGATCTGCTTTGCTTCCTTCAGGACTTGTATGTACTGGGCCAATAAGAACTTTGTAAATACTTTAGTAGATACCAGTGATGTTTGTTTTCCTTGGATATGAAAAATTTCAATCCATTCCCATGAATTTTAGGTGAATCTGACAATGTTATCTGCCTCTATTTTTCCTTTTACTTCTATCTAAATATTCTTCTAATCTTGCTAAATTCTCAAAGACTTTTCCATTTTTATTTTATAATAATAATGGAATCAAAAATTTCCAAATACTTTATTGTAGGCCTTGGTAATATTCTTGTATAAACTTCTTGCTTTCTGAGGGCAAGGCCTTGAACTATGTTGTTCTGGATCATAGCTCTAGAATCTAACAGTGTCTATTTCCCAGTAGAAGTTCAATTAATCTCTGTTGAATAATAAACAGTATATACAGAGAAAGCTAGGCCAATGGAAGAACAGTGAAACAAAATACAGGACCTTACAACATAACAGATCATTAATCCTACCTCAGAGGGTCACCATCACAGATCTTACCCTTGGAAGCCCCTTCACTCTTTAACTCTCACTACCACTTTTAATAGGCATTTCATGGGTTCAGGAGGAGGTAGTGTGTTTGATATGGTTTATGGAGCCTTGTTTTCTGGTAGGTAGTTCTGAAGGGACTGGTCCACATAAACATGGACACCATCTTGCCTACTCTGGCAAGACTAGAACCTGTGTCTAATCCGTTCTCCTCCAAGATGGCTGCAAGCATCAAGTCTAGCATCAGCTTCCCGCTTCTTCTTCCACTTTCTTGGGCTTAACACCAGCAGGTTGGTACTTCCTGAGTCAGCCTCTTGAGCCCACCTCCAATCCAAGGTGTGTAAGGTCCCACCCTAACACACCTGAACCTGATGATGAGGCTTATTTTAATTAGATGTCTAGTTCATATAAATGGGCCTGAAACTCATGGCTTTTTTTTTTTTGTCCCTTCTTCCTTATGTGAGGTGATTTTCAATGTCTAACTGGCCCTTCCTAGCCAGGGTAGGAAGGGGAAGGATTTCTTTATTTTTTATTTTAGAGAGAACGTGTGCTTGTAAGTGAGAGAGACAGAGACACACAGAGAGAATTGGTGTGCCAGGGCCTCAGCCACTGTAATCAAACTCCAGACACTTTTGTCACCTAGTGGGCAGGTGTGACCTTGTGCTTGCCTCACCTTTGTGCGTCTGGCTTATGTGGGATCTGGAGAGTTGAACATGGGTCTTCAGGCTTCACAGGCAAGGGCCTTAACTGCTAAGCCATCTCTTCAGCCCAGGATTTCTTTTTGCTTGGGTATTATTCTGCTCTGATTTCCATATGTGTGAGCCCCTCTCCAAGAGGCTTCTTTCCTGGAGAGATACCTGTCCCTAGGTGAGGTCTCCTCTCCTCCTTCCTAGCCTGGCTGGGGAGAGAGGAATTTATTTTGGCTTGGGCTTTCTTGCTTTGCTTTCCCTCTTAACCTACACTCTCCCTAAAATAAATCTCATGATTCATAATTTACCCTTCTCTGAATCCACCTTTTCAACTCTTTGATAACTTGAACAAGGACCTGAAGTTGGAGTTCACAGGCCCCCATGGGGGTCTCCTGCACCTTTATAGAGATTTAATCCCTCCCAGGACTCCAACCCTCCATCATATGGGTAAATGCTCTGACTAGGGGGCTTTGGTATTTGGTTTTCATAGCTAAGGAACTGTTTCTAAAGTACTTCTCACAAATCGCACAAAGGATGTCTGAAGGGAAGTAGCACAGGGTGGAACTATGTGAGGGGCCTTCATTGTCGGGTAGGTAACCAGAGCAAAGGCACAGGTTCCTTCACACAGCACACATGACTTGAGTTCCCACTCCATGCCATGTTGTTGTTCCTGTGGAGAAGGCTGAGGAGTGTCTTTCCTCCTCAACATCTGACTCCTCCAGAACATTCTGCTGTCAGGCTGACCTGGTGGTAATGGTGGAATCCTCAGAAGCAGGAAGACTAAGATGAACCATCTCTCCAGCCAGGTATTTTATTTTACTTTAATTTTTTAACTTTTTTTTTTTTTTTTAAATTTTAGAGCGAGAGAGAGAGAGACAGAGAGAGAATTGGCATGCCAGGGTCTCAGCCACCAAAATCTAACTCCATACACTTGTTCCACCTAGTGGGCATGTGTAACCTTGCACCTGCCTCACCTTTTGTGTATCTGTCTTATGTGGAATCTGGAGATTGAACATGGGTCCTTAGGCTTTGCAGACAAGTGCCTTAACAACTGAGCCATCTCTCCAGCCCTCCAGCCCAGGATTTTTTTTTTTTTTTTGGTTTTGCAAGGTAGGGTCTCACTCTGGTCCAGGCTGACCTGGAATTAACTATGTAGTCTCAGGGTGGCCTCACAGCCCAGGATTTCAAAGTTTGTATTTACTAACAGGTGGGCCTGCTTTGTTGTTCTTCGGACTCAGTCTGTGGTTCTGAGGGAAGTCCCTGAGTTTGCCTGTCTGAATTCCCAGCATGGAGACATTCTGAGAGTCTGCTAGAAGTAACGCTGGACAGGTCCTTGGCTGCAACACTGCTCTGCCACCAACTATTTTGGAGGATCACTTAATATATGCGGGTCTCAGTTTCTTTAGATGGTTCCCAACCTCTCTTTCAGCCGGAAGATTTTTGCAATAATATGATTTTTATCTTCAAGCCCTAGCATAACCAAGTCAAGGAAGTTGAGCCATTGAAGACCATTATGGAGTAAATGAAAGAGGCTTAAGAATACTATCCCTCCTTTTGGTGGGATGTTGTAGTAACTGGTGCATAACAATGGATATTTTATACGTGCACATATACAAACATGTACACACACACACACATACACACACACACACGGCTTAACCAGTAGCTTCAAACTCATTTGAAAGTAAAATGGAGGTTGGAGAGATGGCTCAATGGTTAAGGCACTTGCCTGCAAAGCCCAGTGACTTGAATTCGATGTCCATGCTAGAAATGAGTTACAAAATCATGGCTGACTCTCATGTATGCTACTTAAGAGAGATTGGCACAGACTAAAGTTGAATAGACCATTGAACCCCCCCACCTTTTAAAAAATATTATTTGTGAGAAAAGAGAGGAGATTCCATATATGTATGGAGAGAGAGAGAGAGAGAGGGAGAAAGAGAGAGAGAGAGAGAGAGATAGCGAGCGAGAATTCAGGGCCTCTTGCCACTGCAAATAAACTCCAGATGAATGTGTCATGTTGTGCATCTGGCTTTATGTGGACACTGAGAAATCTAACCCAGCCACAGGTTTTGCAAGAAAGCGCCTTTAACCCCTGAATCATCTCCCCAGTCTACCCCGCCCTGCAGCTTCTTAGAATCACTACTCATTTTAACATCCATAGTTGGTAAAGAAGCAAATTCTTTTTTTTTTTTTTCTTTTTTCTTTTTTTGGTTTTTCGAGGTAGGGTCTCACTCTAGCCCAGGCTGACCTGGAATTCACTATGTAATCTCAGGGTGGGCGATCCTCCTACTTCTGCCTCCCAAGTGCTAGGATTAAAGGCGTGCACCCCATGCCTGGCAAGAAGCAAATTCTTTTTGTCTAGACTAGATAACTTATCTCCCTTGGGTTTTAGGCCATCTTCTCACAGAAATAGTAGAACTATGGCCCAGTTACACAAAGGGACACAGGCAGGCATTAACTTCCTGTATTGCACATATTACCTTCAATCTAGATACAGTCTTTCTCTGAAGAACCCGGATAAAAGTATGAATTCTGAATTAAAAACATTTTTTTTTTTTTGTGGGCTAGAGAGATGGCTTAACTGTTAAGACACTTTCCTATAAAGCCAAAGGACGCAGGTTTGATATCCCAGTTCCCATGTAAGGCCAGATGCACAAAGTGGCACATGTGCCTAGAGTTTGTTTGCAGTGGCTAGAAGCCCTGCTGTGCCCATTCTATCTGCCTCTTTTTCTCTCTTAAATAAATAAATACAAATTAAAAAACAACACTATATCTTGCTTAAAAACATTTTTGCAAATTAACCAAGTAATTCTGTAATTTAAAAGAGAAGATTACTAATTCCACTGAACAGAGGGAGCATTATTAAAATATTAATTACTGGTTCTCCAAGTTGTGACCTGAAGTGAATGCAACATTCTGACACACTTTTTCAGATCAACTGCTTATCAAAACCAAAAACTGAAGCCAGGTGTGGTGGCGCATGCTTTTAATCCCAGCACTTGGGAGGCAGAGGTAGGAGGATCGCCATGAGTTCAAGGCCACCCTGAGACTACATAGTTAATTCCAGGTCAGCCTGGACCAGAGTGAAACCCTACCTCGAAAAACCAAAAAAAAAAAAAAAAATAAAAAAAAAAAAATAAAAAAAAATAAATAAATAAAAACCGGGCTGGAGAGATGGCTTAGCAGTTAAGGTACTTTCCTGCAAAGCCAAAGGACCTAGGTTTGATTCCCCAGGACCCACGTAAGCCAGATGCACAAGATACCACAAGTGTCTGGAGTTCATTTGCACTGTCTGGATGCCCTGGTGTGCCCATTCTCTCTCTTTCTCCCCTTCTTTCTACCTGAGTCTGTCTCTCTCAAATAAAAATAAATAAAAATATTTAAAACAAACAAAACAAACCAAAAGCTTCTGAGGAACGAAAACCCTCAAGTACTTAGTCTTTTAACACTTGCTAACACCTCAACTCATACAATCTTTGAAGAGCCAGGCACAAAAATAGCCAGATTCTGGGCTGGAGAGATGGCTTAGCAGTTAAGGCATTTGCCTGTGAAGCCCGAGGACCTACGCTTGATTCTCCAGTACACATGTGGAGCCAGATGCACAAAGTGGCACATGCATCTGGAGTTTGTTTATAGTGGCTAGAGGCCCTGGTATAACCATTCTTTTTTTTTTTTTTTTTTTTTTTTTGCCTTTTAATTTCTCTATCTCTGTCAAATAAATAAAATAAAATAAAATAAAATAAAAATAGTCTGATTCAAACTGAAAAGAGAGACTGATTGAGAGGGGGAGGGCATATGATGGAGAGTGAAGTTTCCAAGGGGAAAGTGGGGGGAGGGAAGGAAATAACATGGGATATTGTTTACAATTAAAGAAGTTGTCAATAAAAATAAAAATTAAAAAAAAAAATAGTCTGATTCGGTGACCATACAATCATTGTGCTTTATTCTTTTAGTAGACTGAGTTTCCACATGGTGCCTGGCATAGTCAGGCACTCCAGGTTTGTGGGTTACGGTCCATTTACAGGGGATGTCCAGAATGGAAGACTGTGTAGGAGATGTCCAGAGCTCTTTAAACGCTGGTCCGCACCATCCTCTGGACATATTTTCATTCCCTATTCAGAACACTACAGTATATCCTTACTTGTGCCTTTCTACCTTCCAATGATTAGCTTCTCTTACACACAGTTTGGACAGGTTTCACACAGCCTGGACAAGATTACGTGCCTTGCCAAGACGGAGACTCTGCTGTCTCTGGAAACCAAAGAGAAATCAAGTCACAGATAAAAGAGCTTCCATGGTAAAGAAACACATCCTTTACTGCCTGTGTTATTTTGTGACTGTCAACCCTTACTAGCTGGGCTGTTTCAAGTTCTGGTGGCTTGGTCATGAGACCCCTTGGAGTCTACTGCACCCCCTCAAAAGATGGAATGTAGAGATCCCATGACCTCTAATGAGACTGGCTACACTTAATAATCTACTATTTAATTTGATGTCTTCTCTCTAAGACAGCATTTTGTTAATTACAGCAGACTTTTCTAGGTTGGTTTTTTTCTTTGTCTGTTATCACTTCATTTTTCTGCTTCTTTTCTCTTTAGGTTTAGATATTACCTCATACAATGGAGGAGTGAGCAGTAAACCTTTCAGATGAAACTGCCAACATTTCCTAAATTGATATCATTATAAAAAACAAAACTTGGTGTGCAGGATCAATGAAGAGGCTGTTGTGGAATTTTCCCTCAGCTTCCACATCAGCTCTCGTAGGCAGCACTTCTCTTGTTTTATGTTCCCCTGAAGGACACTTACTTCTCTGTGTATCCCAGATATAGCTGTTCAGAACTTCTCCCAGCAGGTACAGGAAGTTCATTAGGATAGTTGTTGACCCAAAGAAGATGATCCTGCCTCCAGAGCCGATGTGTTCCAGGAAAGGGTACACCCACATGCCCGTGACATGATGAATCCAGCACACCCTGCCAGAGAATTAGACAAGAGTTACAGACGGACTTAGGGTCATGCCATATGTCAGAGCTAAGCGGTAAATGTGCGCTCCACCATGCTGACAGAGAGTTCCTGCCTGTCCCCCACACAGCTTGGTAACACCTGGTGTAATCCTGGAACAAATACAACCAAGGACTTGACACTGGTATACTGCTACTAACCAAACTATTGCTGTTCTTCAGATTTCCCAGGTGTTTCTGCTAATGTCTTTTCTTTTTTTTTTTTGTCCATCCCAGGTTCCACTTCAGGACCTCACATGGCATTTGATGACATATTGTAGCTTTCGGCCCCTCCAGGCTGGCACTTCCTCAAGGTCTACTTATGGTTGACACTTGTAGGGTTTTGGTCAGGCATTTGAAACTGCTGGGTGATTTAATGCTGTTATACAACCTGCTTAATCTCCTCTTTACACAGTGAAACAATGCGGCATTAGGCAATCACAACTGCCATCAAGCCTAGGTGAGGATGCACCTGGTATTTTGCCATAGTGCCTGTGAACTGCGTGTGCTGACAGCACCACTATCCCACAGCCCTGCCATCCCGGGCTTTATGCTTCTTTCATTGGCTGGGCCCACATCTATTTTATATACTTGCTCATAATCATTCTGTGTTCTAGTGATATTTTTGGCTCAGTGGGAACAGCAATAACCTTAACTGACATTGGTTTCAAAAGTTTAGTTAGGGGGGCTGGAGAGATGGCTTAATGGTTAAGGTGCCTGCCTCCTAAGCCTAAGAATGCCAGTCCCAATCTCCAGGTCCCACGTTTAGCCAGATGCAAAGTGACGCAAGGGTGCAATGCCGCACTTGACCACAAGGGGGCACATGCATCTGGATTTCGTTTGCAGCAGCTGAGAGGCTGCTGGCACGCCCATCTCTATCTGTCTTCCTCTCCCTCTCTCTCTGTCTCTCTCCAAAAAAAAAAAAAAAGTTTAGTTAGGGGCTGGAGAGATAGCTCAGTGGTTGAAGGTGCTTGCTTACAAAGCCTATAGACCCGGGTTTGATTCCCCAGAAACTGCATAAAGCCAGATGCATAAAGTGGTGTGTGTGTCTGGAGTTTGTTTGCAACAGCAACAGACCCTGGTGTATCCATTCACCCACCCCCCAATAAATAATTTCTTTCTTTTTCTTTTATCTCTCTCTTTTTAATTTATTTTTATTTTTTAAAAAAGTTTTTTCAAGGTAGGGTCTCACTCTAGCTCAGGTTGCCCTGGAATGCACTCTGTAGTCCCAGGCTGGCCTTGAATTCACAGCAATCCTCCTACGTCTGTCTCCTGAGTGCTGGCATATTAAAGGCGTATACCACCATGCCCAGCTCAAATAAATAAATGTTTTTAAAGTTAGAACACTTGCTTCCTTTTCTTGTTCCTGGCATGATTGCTAGTGATTGTTTTCTGTATTATTCCAGGTTTATTCCTTTATCAAAGATTGTCAAATTGGGGGACTAGAGAGATGGCCCAGTGGGTTAAAGGCATTTGCTTGCAAAACCTGACATCCTGGGTTCAATTCCCCAGTACCCATGGAAAGCCAGATGCACATGTGTCTGGAATTTGCTTGCAGTGGCAGGAGACCCTGGTATGCCCATACTCACTCTCTGTCTGCCTCTTTCCCTCTCTTTCTCAAATAAATTTTAAAAAAATTTTAAAGCTTGCCAATTTTGGAGAGTAATTAAAACACAAATAGCCTTATTGTAATGTGAAGAGAGATTACCTTTTTGCATATGTTGTGTGGGAGTACATGTGTACAGGCATGCATGCATGTATGTTCACGCGCATATGGAGGCCTGAGGTCAGTTAGGTGTGTTCCTCAACTGCTCTCCACTTTATTTTTGGGACAGGATCACTCATTGAACTTAGAGCTTAGCAATTCATCTAGACAAGCTAGCTAGCAAGCCCAGCGTATGTCTGTCCCTGCCTTCCCAGTGCTGGGATTCCAGGCACACACCACCACGCTCAGCCTGTGTGCTGGGCATCCAAACTCAAGTATGACCTCAAGCTAGCTTGGCAAGCACTTTATTGACTGAGCTGACTTCTAGCTCCAAGGCTACTTGTTACACTTATGAGCTGTCTGACTCTACTTTGTAAGCAGTGTAGCCATACCTGCACATATATTTTGTTTGAGGCAAGAAACCTGGAGATCTTTTAAAAATGAGTTTATATTATCAATAGGGGTTAAATTTCCTCCCTCACAGAGGTACACATTCATTTTGGGGGTAACGGTGCAACCATTTCACTTTTAAACGCACAATGCTAAAGCCATGTATATATATGCATGTATAAATACATGCAGCATATCTGTGGGGTCAGAGTTCTGTGGCTCGGCAGTTCCACTCAGGTGTATATCCAGAATAATTGAAGGCAAAGACTGTAATAGATATGTATATACCAACACTCATAGCCAGCGAGGGCAAAACAACCCTAGTGTCCATTAATAGATGGTTGAATAAGCAAAGGGTGGTGTATGATACCCAATCAGCCATCATTCAGTCAGAAAGAGGAATGAAACTTTGATACATACTACATGATGAAAATTGAAAACATGATGCTAAATGCTAAAACAAAAAAGCCAGTCTTAAGGCATATAGTGTGTGATTTCACATACATGAAACACTTAAAACAGGCAAATTGAAAGTTGGGAATGACTATAGAGATCACCAGGCATTATAGTTTGGACCGGAACTGTCCTGCAGAAGTTCACGTATTGAAGACTCAGTAGTATTTAGTGACTGCGTCTCTGGGAGGTGACTGGATCATGAACACTCTGCCCTCATCAGCAGATCAACCTGTTGGTGCATTCATAACTTAGTGTCCTACTGGGATGACGTAGAAGCTTGATGGAGGGGCCTAGCATGAAGTGGGCTATTGGGGTATGCCCCAAAGGGTATATTTTATCCCTGGTCCCCTCTCACTTCTATCTTTCTGACCACAACCAGGTCAATAGAGAGTGTACTGAAACCCATAAAACTGTGAGCCAGAATAGGCCATTCTCATTTTAAGTTGATTCTCTCAGATAGTCGTGGCAACAGAAAAGCTGACTAACAAACCAGAATCTAAGTGGAGTGGAAAATAGGGAGTTTATGCTGGAGATGATAAAAAAAAGTTTGGGGTAAAGACGTCAAAATTATACTAACACTTAGATACACATTTACAATGATTAATTGATAAATGTTATATGAATTTTATCCCAACAAAAATTTTATGGAGTGAAGATCAGGGAAAAGGTGTCTAGAAAGGTCCCTGGATCTGGAGTGAAGAGGCATGTACTGGGCTTGAAGTGCCCAAGGTAAAAGACTCATTAAGAAAGGAGACCATGTTAGTGAAAAAAAAAATTTTATTTATTTATATGTTTGAGAGAGAGGAGGGAGAGAAAACATGAGCATGCCAGGGCCTCTAGCCACTGTGAATGAACTCCAGCAACATGGACAACTATGTGCATCTAGTTTATACAGGTGCTAAGAAATCAAACCTGGGCCCTTAGGATTTGTAGGCAAGCACCTTAACTGCTAATATTTTTAAAGCTGAAGCACTTGAGAAAATCAGTAAAAATTAAGTTAGGACTACACTATGTGTTTTGACAAAGACTGTAGTTTGATCGTCCCTAACTAAGGTAAGGTGGTATTATGATCCCACCAAGTGACTTACAATTTTCCATGGAGATAATTTGCATTATCCCTGCAATTTAATACCATGAATGACTTTTTGCAAATCAATTTATGAAATTATGTTCTGACTCACTGTAAAACTATTTCCTCAGTTAGGCAAACTGAGGGCAATTCAAATTATAAGAGCCAATTACACATTTTGTACATATTCCTGGATTCCACTTGCCTTTGGTGGAATGAATCTTTCATTTTCAGCATTTGGGATTATTGCTGATGCTGGGCCTTCTAGTTTACTCCTTGCAATGATGCTGGGCCTCTTGTCTACTCATTGCAATGTACATTTAAAATTTTTATTTATGTATTTGAGAGAGAGAGAGAGAATGAGAATGGGCATGTCAAGACCTCTAGCCACTGCAAACTCCAGATGCATGTGCCACCTTGTGCATCTGGCTTTACGTGGGTACTGGGGAAGCAAACCTGGGTCCTTGGCTTTGCTGGCAAGCACCTTAGCCACTAAGCCATCTTTCCAGCCCTGCAATGTCCCTTTGATCTCTATGACATCACCCTATCGTGTCAAATGGCCTGACTGTAACAATAACCCCATCCTATGCATCTTAGATGACACTTAATTTCCATGTCTGGCCTGAACCACATCCTACACTTTAGAATTCCAAGACCATTTTTGTTAGCTAAGACACACTTCATCCCCTTGGATGTTTAATGGCATTTACAATGGTTTCCATGCCAACAATGTCCCTTTACTTTTATTTCTGAGCCACTCTTCTGAGTTGACTGCTCCTACATGACATGCAATCTCTTTCACCTTATATAGCATTCCCAGTAGGTTATAATTATATTCACCTCAAAAATAAAGAAATTGAGGCCAGGCTTAAGAACTTATCAAAAAATTGTGTGTGTGTGGACTAGTTTTCCGTAATGAGGCTCCCAATATAATCTCCAAAATGGCTCTCTCTCTTTATCTCTCCCTTCTTTTCTCCCTCCCTCTCTCCTCTCATCTTCTCTCCTCTTCTATCTTTATCTCTCTGGTTTATTTTGACTTAGTAGGTCATCAAACCATCCCCGACCTAGATACAGAAAGAGTTACTGTTATTTGGGGTTTCACTACATTAGTGTGAACTTGTCTTAACAGGTTATGATTTCATCATTTGTTTCCCTGATACCATCAAAGCTCAGTTCTCTGTACAAAGATGACTCATGGCCTGCTCATTGATTAATGGAGGGTTCTCAACTCTTAGTTAGCTTTCAGTGTTGGTCTCCTTTTAAGCCTTTTTATCTTAGCGCCCAAACAGCTTTGTTTAAGGCAAGTGGCACTTCACAAGTTTATGCTCAGAAATCAGTAATGACGGTGTGTTCATGCCTGCGTGTCTATGCACATATTAATTAGTAATAAATCAGTTTTATTAAATATGCCTCTATTTCATTTACTTTAAATGCATGATTTAGAAATGGACACCAACTGGTCTAATGCACAAGGCACTAGCCTCCTAAAAATCACATGTACTCATGCCTCCCATCTGAGCACTTTGTAAAGAGAGATCCCGAAGTGAATGAGGCAGAGGTAATCCCTGTCCTCCACGAAGTACAGTCTGATGAGGGACCCAGCCATTATAGACACACCTAAAATATAGTCACAATTACAAAGGTTGGTGTAGGGGTACCACATGAGCACCCCCTTTTTATGACTTTTTTGATACTTTTTAAAACATTGTTCACTCCTGGTCTTCCTTTCTCTTCTATACTCAATATGTTTTCAAACTCGTTTTTTTTTTTTTTCCCCACAGATGCTGCATATAATCAAGTGCCTTTCATTAAGTACAATCCAAAAATTTTTAACAGTGTTACAAAACTTATTCCACGTCTCTCTATCTCTCCCAAGCAATGTACCCCAAATTGCTCCACACTCACCAACTCCCGCTCTTGCTCTATTCTCACTGGTTCACGCACAAACCCAGTTTCTTCACTTTACATCCACGTGCAGCATAGTGGCTTCTCTGACCCCAGTTTCTCTTTGTTTCTTCCTATGGCTGCTTTCTTGCCTCCTTTTTATTTTACTTCATTTTACTTTTTATTTTAATTAATTAATTAATTAATTTATTTATTTATTTTGGCTTTTTCAAGGTAGGGTCTCACTCTAGCGCAGGCTGACCTGGAATTCACTATGTAGTTTCAGGATGGCCTCGAACTCTCAGCGATCTTCCTACCTCGGCCTCCCGAGGGCTGGGACTCTTGTCTCCTTTTGTAAGTTCACTCTTCACTAGCTTACATTAAATGTGGACTTTCCTTATGGCTTGGTTTCTAATCTCCTATTGTGCATCCCCTGTTGGTAGGTTCATTCATGCCCACGGCTTTGTGCCCACTATATGTATGACGTAGCAGTTGCCTTCTCATGTACAGGTCAAAACACTCAACCAGAAGCAGCCTGTGGGGGGAAAGGATTTATTTTGCCTTACTAGTTGTAAGGGGAAGTTTCCTCATGGTGCAAAAAACATGGCAGCTCAGACAGCCATGGTGTCACATCTTGTCACAGCAGAAGGAAGGAAACTGTCTCAGAATGGTTAGCTCTCAAAACCCAGTAAGTCTGGATTGGTAAACCTTAAGGCCTGCACCCCAGTGACACACCTCGACCAGGAAGACTCTACCGCCTGGGGACTAAATAGGAGACTTAATCACAAACACTGGAGGCTATGGGGGACATTTTATTCAAGCCAACCACATATGCATATTTCAAGAATAGACATCCTCAGCCAGATTTCTTCCCCATTCTAGAAAATATTGTCAGAGTTCAAAGTATCTCAAACTCAACACTTCTAAAGCCAAAGTCATATACTTTCTCCCCAGATTTTTTTATATTCCTTATTTTATTTTTTTTTTTACAAGGTATGGTCTCACTCTAGCCCAGGCTGACCTGGAATTCACTCTGTAGTGTCAGGCTGGCTTCGAACTCATAGTGATCCTCCTACCTCTGCTCCCAAGTGCTGGGATTAAAAGTGTGTGCCCACCATGCCTGGCCATATTCCTTATTTATGTTAATGATATACTATTTGTTAAGTTTTCAACTCAAATATCTTTGGACATCCCTCTTTCATCATATACAGTTAGCCCTTTCCCCTGTCTCATCAAGGTAAGTTAACTCACACATCTCTCTAATATGCTGATTTTTTTCCATTTCCATCACCAGCATATTAATTTCCATTAATTATTTCTGTCTAGAAGACAGTACTAATTTCTAATTTGTGTCTTTGTCTATTTCTTCCCTCTTCCAACTCCTTCTCTCAGCTGGCCTAGTCAGCGATGGAAGTCAGACTTATGGACTTGTGACCTTGTATCCATGCTTTTCATAAGTCAGTGGCTTCCGTAACCTTTTGGTTACAGTGACCTTTGCCTGTCTATTTGACCCCATCCCATACCTTGTTCCTGTTCCTCTTTTTATTCCTGGTCCACTAATGTTCATTTAGTTCTTTGATTTTGCCATGTTCCTTCCTGCCATGGGGACTTCTCCATGTTCCTCTTTCTGCATGTGCTGGTAGGTACACACCCTTAGACTAGTGAAGTTGTATTTATTGCCCTATATTACAGCTCTACTCATAATTTACCTGATGTCTTCTGTTAGTACTTAAATTTGAATGCTATCTTTTTTCCATGTGTGTGTGTGCATGCATATGTATGTTCACATGTGTATGGCCACACATGCATGTGTGTGTTGGGGGGGGAGGTTGTGTGTGGAGACATAAGTTGACATCAATGTCTTCTTTGATTGTACCCCATTTTAGTTACTGAGGCAGAGTCTTTCACTTAAACTCAGAGCTTTTCAGCTGGTTTAGTAAGGCACCTTGCCCAGGGATCCCTTATTCCAGCCTCCGGTGCCTCCTAAGTGCTGGGACTATAGACATTCATGTGAGTGCTGGGGGTCAGAACTCCAGTCCTTATACTTACACAGCAAGCACTGGATCCACCGATCCATTTCTCTAGCCCCAGGTGCTATCTTTATTAGAACAAGTTCTACGAAGGGAGGGACTACGTCTGTTTTTTGACTCTTCCTTGTTTTCGGAGCACTTACCACCAGTCCTGTCATATGACAGGTAAATGAATGAGAAAGAATTAGTTGAGTAAAGATTGGAGGAAAGGACTCCTTAGCCAAAAGAAAGCATGGCCCAAGACATGAGATCAAGGGGACACTCGAGAAGAAAACATTTTTTGTTGAGATCAGGGGAGAAACACAGGACAGGCAAGTGCAAAACTCTCTAAATGTGGACAGCAGGAAATCTGTGAAGCATATTAAATAAATATGCAATATATCAGATCACCTGAAAACCAGCTGAATCAGAAACGGTGGTGGCCTGAATAGAAATGGCAGCACTAGGAACGAGAATGAGTGCATGGAGTCATAAGACATGCAGGCAGTGCCTATCAAAGTATGTGGGCATCAGCCGTGCCATGCTTCAGATGGTTGTGGGATGTTACTGTAAAATCTGTAGGAGATTTTTGAGCTGGCTGGTTGGTAGCATGGGTTCAAGTATGGTGAGAGTGCACCACGGACGAGGACAATTGTTATACATTAGTTATTCCTCCCTCGGTTCCCCAAAGCATGGGTTGTTCAGTGCCTGTCAGTAACCACTGGTTACTAATGCTTAAAAACATCAATAAGAGAACAGAAAAGAAAACATCAAAGGCCTTAGATATAATGATGATCAAAACTGTTTAGAAAAACTTCTGTTTTATTCATGTAAAACACACACACACACACACACACACACACACGTGTGTGTGTGTGTACTTACTGGTCAGGACACAACACAAAAAGGTGTTTCTTTTATTCATAGTAAGAAAAAAAATTTTTTTAAACCAAGTACTGATTTAGGAAAGGACTTGGTGATTAATGGGGTTTGTGCCGCGAGGGCACTGAGATGAGTTAGGGATTAATCATAGATCCCTGGCTTGATGAGCTGGGTGCAGAGGGCTACCATTTCCTGACACGGGGAATGGTGCTATTGAGGCAGTGGCTCCAGGGGGCGAGGAGTTCCGTTTGGACACGTTCAATTTAAAGTGCCTGTGTGATAACCCAGTGTGTTACATGGATCTGGACTTAGGGAAAGGCCTGATGCGACAATATAGGTATCAGGTTCATCGGCAAAAAAACAATCACAGGAGCTATCAGAACAGGCGGAGGTCATCCAGGTAAGAGTATAAGACCTGGAGAAAGTGAGCCCATAAGAGAGTTTCGAAAAGGTCAAGATTTAAGGGCTAGGACACGGAACATGAGGCTAAATAAGAATGCTAAGGAGTGTGGGTTAACAGCAAAGAAGCAAGACAGAAAAGCCTGGTTTCCCGCAGCCAGGGAGGGTTCAGAGATAGTTGACAATCTCAAGTAGCACAGAAAACAACCAAACAATTAAATAAATGAGTGTTAGGAAGTGGAGTCAGAGAAGGGGGAGGCAAGAGAGAAGGGGGTCGGGGGAAAGGTTAACTAAAACTAAAACTAAAACTAATGACATCATTAAGAAAGCCAAATGGAAACCTTCTTCCTTGTTACCTAATTTAAACAATTTTTAAAGCTGGGCTGGAGAGATGGCTTAGCAGTTAAGGCACTTGCCTGCAAAGCCTAAGGACCCAGGTTCCGTTCCCCAGTACTCACATAAAACCAGATGCACAAGGTGGTGCATGCATCTGGAGTCAGTTCATTTGCAGTGGCTAGAGGCCCTGGAGCACCCATTTTCTCTCTCTCTCTTTTCTGTCAAGTAAATAAATAAATGAATAAATAAAGAACATATTTTAAAAGGAGGACTTTGGGCAGAAGTACCCTGAGGAAGTGGATCATGTTGTGCCTAGAAGCTAAACATTGTTACATAAAAATCCAGTACCAGGGGTGGCATTTCTCCTAATGAGTGGTTGGTAAGGGAGGTCCCGTGACCCCTGAAACAATACAGGCTAATGCTTTCAATTGCATACCAGAAGTACATGATAAGATTCTATTTCAGAAGACACCACCAGGTTTGGTTGCAGGACACTGAGAAGTTAAGCTGATCTGGAAGCCTCCTCCCTACTGGCTAGCTGTCATAGTGCTAGAAGATACTATGTAGGTTGCTGGTGGGGAAAAGTCATCGATGGTCTTACCAAGCAGTGGACCCTGTGAGTTACACAACAGACCAGGTAGGCAAAAGTACCCACTGGTGCAATAATGGCATGACTGTAATGGATATAACCAACTGCTTTCTGATTGGCTCGGAAGCCTGCTCCACAGAAGATAGTTCATGCCTGGTACTGAAATCCTAGTCAAAAGCTGATGGCTGGGGAGGTCATCGGCTCTAAGGGGGAAGCTACTGTTGTCTGGCTAGATGGTTTATGTTGTGCTCACCAAATTGTTCATAGATTAGTGCTACTCTCACCTCTGGTCAGAGAACCTTCTTTTTGCAGATGGCATTGACTACTAGGGAGACTCAAAACTTGTCAAAATGCTGAGAATGAGTGATTGAGTGCATGGTGCTAAACGAGACATCTGTTTTATCCCTTCTAAAGCACTGCATACAAGGGGCCAGAAGGAGTGAATGAGCCAGGGGATGGGGAAGAGTGCTTTGGAACACTGTCTTCCAGACATGAAGTGGCCTTGCACTCAGGACTTCACAGTGGCTGTCCTTACCTAAACAAAACCTGCCCAATAGAGGGCCATCAACCTTTCATCATGGGGGATGGAAGAGGGCAGACAATGACATCAACAGAGAAGAGGGACTAGTTGGAAAACAGGAGTTTAATGGAAGGGGAATGGGGGCAAAAGAAGTTAATGGGAGCTGGGTGTGGTGGCACACGCCTTTAATCCCAGCACTCGGGAGGCACAGGTAGGAGGATCGCTCTGAGTTAGAGGCTAGCCTGAGACTACATAGTGAATTCCACGTCAGCCTGGGCTGACCTTACCTTGAAAAAAAAAAAAAAAAAAAAAAAAAAAGAAGTAGGAGGTGATTATGATAAAAAATACCCTATGTACCTATATGAAAAGTTTAAAAAAAAACTCATTATGAAATTCATTTTCTACTTGTACAGTGCAAGCAAAGACATTTTCAGATACACAAACACATGTCTATCAATCAAATCTACTTTGGATATTGACAATGTAACAATGATAAATAGCAAATAAACAAAACGGCCTTGTCAAATACCAAAGCTCATTTGTCCACATGGACAAATTTCAGACTGTCACAGAAATCATGAGCCGTAGTCATCACAGGACATTTGAGGAGCAGTTTAGATACCAGTCTTCCTTTTCTGGCTGTTAACTTTATTTGTTGTGGATGGGAACAGGTAACTACAGTACCACAGAGAACATTTCTGGTGTGTGTGTGTGTGTGTGTGTGTGTGTATGTGTGTGGTATGATATGTGAGGTGGATGATATGTGTGTGCAGATGCATTTGGAGGCCATGGGACAATATCCATATATTTCCTTGAGACGGGATCCCTCCCTTAACCTGGCGGTGCTGCTGGCCAGTGAATGCCAGTGATTCTCCATGCTCCAGTTCTTGTGGACTGGGGTTGCAGATGCGTGTGTCCATGCCCCGCTTTTCAGGTGGGTTGTGGGGAAGCAAACGTGCAGGTCTCCGGCCCGAGAAGCTTTCATGGTTCAGTGGCAAGCATTCTTTACTGTGGAGCCATTTCCCCAGCCTCATGATTTCTTTGAAGAGGATTTAAAGGTTTTTAAAATTATTATTATACATTTAGATAAGGAATTAGGTTGTTTGACAGTTAGGCTATTAGCTTAAGATACAGTTAGAATATAGGTGTGGCTCAAGGAACATTGCAGAAGAGGGGTGGAGAGATTGTAAGAGTCACAAGGTGGAAGGAGTACCTGAGGCACTGTCACCCCCAGGGAGACTGACTGATGCCTTCATGACCCCACCGTGAACACCCATAACCCCACTGAGGAGGTCCCCAGGAGATGGAAGATTGGGGGGGGGAACAAAAGAGTATAGCCTGCTGGAAATATGACCAACCCCTGACAGACTCATGCAATTCAATTTATAATAAATAAAAAAGTAGAGAGACTAGTGGAGGGATGAAGGGTGCAGGAGAAGGAATATGGGGGGTGAGTAAAAGATTGAGGGAGTTAAGTGGACTATGATCAAAGTACACTTTGCACATGCATAAAATTGTCAATAAAAAGTTTAAAAAAGTAACTGAAGAATAAGATCATAATACAAAAAGGGTTCCCCTGCTGTCTGAAATCAAGGCCAGGTGGGCAAGCCCAGCATCCCTACTGTGGAAGCTGAGGCAACCTTAAATTCTACTCTATTATTTATAGGCCTCTCTGCCTCCCTTCAGCTTCCACCAATCCCCAACCCTGCCATGAGCAGGGGAGCACAACAGCCCCTGTGATGGTTTGGTTCAGGTGTTCCCCATAAACTCCTGTGTCTTAAATGCTAGGTCCCCAGTTGGTGGCAATTTGGGAATTGGAGCCTCTTGGAGGTGGGTTGTTGGGAGTGAACTTATGGGTGATACAGGCAGCTTCCCCTTGCCAGTGTTTGGCACACTCTCCTCTTGCTGTTGTCCTTCTGATGTTGGCCAGGAGGTGATGTCCAGTCTCTGCCATCATGGACATTCCCCTCAAGTCTGTAAGCCAAAACAAATCTCTTTCTCCCACAAGTTGCTTGGTTGAGTGCTTTGTGCCAGTAACATGAAAGCAACTGAAGACTTTAAAGAACCACAGGGGCTTGAGAAATGGCTTAGGAGTTAAGGTACTTGCCTGCAAAGCCAAAGGACCCAGGTTCAATTTCCCAGGACCCAGGTAAGCCAGATGCACAAGGTGGCGCACATGTCTGGAGTTCGTTTGTAGTGGCTGGAGGCCATGGTGCACCCACTCCCATTCTCTCTTCTGTCTCTCTCTGCCTCTCTCAAATAAATAAATAAATAAATAAATAAATAAATAAATAAATAAATAAATAAATATAAAGGACCAGGGGCCTTCTTTATTTACCATTCCCTCTTCCACAGCTTCTGTGACTTATGTCGTGCAGCTTGTGACCAGGCACAGTCCTTTCCTTTAGAAACTCATAAATATGATCACTTTGCTTTGTTCTTAAGATTCACGGAGACCCTGCTGCCCTGGGGCTTCAGACCCCACCATGCCCAGCTTTGGTACAAGGCTAGAATGCTCCCAATAAAGCTCCAAATCCATAAAGGCATCTCAGCTCAGCTCCTCTTTCTTGGACCAAAATGCTCTCCCTCACAACATTATCAGACATAGACTCCCATTCAATAGCAGCTTGTAGTCAGACATGCTTGAATGCCTGGTGACAGGCACGTGCTAAATGCTTTAGAGGAGCACTTGTTTGGGGAAGGCTGTACACTGCTAGCATTTTACAGATGAGGACACTGAGGCCCAGAGAGGCTGAACAGTGACAAAGCTGGGCTGCACACCTCAGCGCTTTAGTCCTCAGTGGGCACAGTAGGCTCTGATGACTACTCCAGGGGCTGGGCTGTGATGGATGGGAATAGGGCCCTAGAAAGCCTTTAATATTCTTCAAACCAAAAGGAAAAAAAATGATCTAAGCACAAAATGTCTATAAAGTTTTTTTTCCCCCTCACTGGCTATAAAAGCAGTTCATACTCATTATAGAAAATGTGTGAGATGCAGAAATATTGTAAGATGCAAGATAAATCACTTTTAGTGAAGTTTTAACACAAGATTGAATGTCTTATAAAACTCAGGGATCAGATTTTATAACTTCCTTTGAGAAGAGAGGAAACCACTTCAGGGGTAAAGTCATAAACACTTTCTTCAGAAAAGGCTACAACTTACCTCTTAAGAACAGTCCTATCATGTGTGCATCGAGCTTATGGGCATTGACTCTTTTTGGCAGCCACTGAGCATGTCCCCTGAGGAGGGGCTGAAGATGTGTATCAGCCCCTGCTGCGGTGGGTCTCCCGTGCGCTCTCATGTGACCTTCATCCTGAGGCTTCTGAAGGACCTTTCAAGGGTGGGTTCAGCTTTTGGCCCATGTGCTTAGGCCTGGAACTCTCTTTAAATGAGCCCAATTTTAGGGACATTTTGAATGATCCCTGGTCTTCCCCTGAGTATTAACTGCTTGGAGACTTTTTCTTTTTCTTTTTTTTTATTATTATTTTTTTTTGAAGAGAGACACACAGAGAGAGACAGAGAGAGAGAGAAAGACAGAGAGAGAGAGAGAGGAAGACAGAGATGGGCGCGCCAGCAGTGTCTCAGCTGCTGCGAATGAAATCCAGATGCGTGCGCCCCCTTGTGGTCAAATGCGGCATTGCGCCCTTGTGTCACTTTGCATCTGGCTAAACGTGGGACCTGGAGATTGGAACCGCTGGAGATTGGAACCAGTGTTCTTAGGCTTAGGAGGCAGGCGCCTTAACCCCTAAGCCATCTCTCCAGCCCGACTTTTTCTTTTTTAAACATATTTTATTTAATTTTTTATTTGAGAGAGATGGGGCAGGGGGAGAGAGAATGTGTGTGCCAGGGCCTTTAGCCACTGTGTAACCTGGTGCATCTGGCTTGCGTGGGTCCTGGGGAATTGAACCTGGGTCCTTAGGCTTCGCAGGCAAGCCATTTCACCAGCCTAGAGACTTTTTCTTGCTGTAGTTTTTGGGTTTTAGTCTCTTCTTGTGGGGGCGGGGTGGGCAGCAGTGGAGATGATGAGTAGAGATTGTGGTGTGGGGGGCTGGATTTGCCAAGACTGCTCATGAACAGAAAGCAGAGGCGAACACAAGGGGTGCCTGCTTAGATGGAAGAAGGACTTCAAACGTTCTCGTGGGGCCTCGGCAGATGGCTCAGTGGGTAAGGTGCAAAAAATATTTTCTTGGATGAAGCACCGCATCAGTTAATAGGCAAATACCAAGCACAGGGACCCGTTCTCAGGAGTGTTCCGTCTTTAGCTCAGTTATGGATATAGTTGCAGAGTCTTGACAGAATAATTTTTCACTTCGATATTTCAAGGTATAATCATAACTTGATAGTCATCTAAACTCTCTAGTTCCACAGCCCTGGGTAAGCATGCTAGGTGTGTGTCCTATGCCATATTCAGAAGGGCCCCCGAATGCATTAAAGATCCACTGTCACCATTATTAAAATTTTAAATATTTTATTTATTTATTTGAGAGAGAAAAAGAGGTAGATATACACACACACAAAAAGAGAGAGAGAGAGAGAGAGACAGAGACAGAGACAGAGACAGAGAGAGAAAGAAAGAAAGAATGGGTGCACTAGGGCCTCTAGCCACTGCAAGCAAACTCCAGGTACATGCACCACCTTGTACATCTGGTGTATGTGGGTACTGGGGAATAGAATCCAGGGTTCTTAGGCTTTGAAGGCAAGGACCTTAACTGCTAAGCCATCTCTCCATCCCCATTATTAATATTTCAAACAAAGAGCCTCACATATTTATTTATTTATTTTAAAAATATTTATTTATTTATTTATTTATTTGAGAGAGGGGAGTAGGGAGAAAGAGAGAGAGAGAGAGAGAGAGAGAAAGAGAGAGAGAGAGAGAAGGGGTGTGCCAGGGCTTCTAAGCCACTGCAAATGAATTCCAGATGCATGTACCACCTTGTGCATCTGGCTTACGTGGGTGCTGGGTAATCGAACTGAGGTCCTTTGGCTTTGCAGGCAAGCACCTTATCACTAAGCCATCTCTCCAGCCCTCACATATTTATTTTGCACTGGGTAAATTATATAGTTACCTGGGTGCAAGCCTTTAATCCCAGCTCTCAGGAGGCAGAGGTAGGAGGATTGCTGTAAGTTTGAGGCCAGCCTGGAACTACAGAGTGAATTCCAAGTCAACATGGGCTAAAGTGAGACCCTACCTCCACAATAAAAACAAAAACAAATTATGCAGTTAGTCCTGTCTATGGAACTGCTGTGTCCTCTATGCATCATCCATATGTTTTTAGGTCATCTTAAATATATGGTATCTTTGGGCCTCAGTTTTCAGTTTAGTAAAGTGGTATGAACAATACTATCTAAAAATATGGCCTGAAATATGGGAATGAGGTAGAAGTTTATCCAAAGTGTAGAGTACACCTACAATCGCAGGCCTAATTGAATAACTAGATATGTAATTTTCAGCTAATATAATATTGGCATATATTGGGTTTTGTAATGTTTGCACATGTACATATGCATGTGTGTGCATTTTATTGCTGTGTAGGTGTTTGTGTGCAGGTATTCATGCACATGTGTGTGTGTGTGCAGGTAGAGGCCAGAGGGCCACCTTAGATTAGATGTTGCCCCTCAGGAACATTGTTTGATTTTTTTCTTATTTTTTACTTATTTATTTAAAAATATTTTATTGATTTTCAAGAAGAGAGAGAGATTGATAATAGATATACCAGCCTCTAGCCACTGTAAACAAACTCCAGATGTATGTGCCCCTTTGTGCATCTGGCTTTATATGGGTACTGGGGAATCAAACCTGGGTCATCAGGCTTTGCAGGCAAGCACCTCAACTGCTCAGCCTTCTTTCCAGGGCCACCTTTTTTTTGTTTTGTAGACAAGGTCTCTCATATGCCTGTAGTTTGCCAATTAGGCTTGACTGGATGGCCAGTGATCCCTAGGGATCTGCCTGTCTTGCCTCCCTTGCCCTGAGATTATAAACACTTGCTCGATAAAATACTTGGTATTTTCATGTGCGTTCTGGAAATAGAACTCAGCTCCTCACACTTGGGAAACTAGCATTTTACCCACCGAGCTATCTCCTCAGCCTGATTCTCATTAGATTTGAAAAACCACCCAAGCAAACAAAACACAGAAAGAACCTTTGTGTTTCTCCTTATGCAGAAGAATATAATATTTTTCTGCATTTCTCACACGGGAGCATATTTTCAACATTCTGAGTCCCTCCACCCACCCCCAGGGAAAGAGGAAACTCATGTGTGCCTCCCAGAATGCATTCTTACGCTGAGGTAATGAGGGAATGTGTTTTTCTCCTGATTCTAAATCACAAATTTCAGAGTGATTTATCCATAAAGGCAAGCCAATAATCGACTTCAGAATATTTTCCTCTAATAACTTCTCCTGGCACATGTCTGAACTAGTCACAAATGACTTGTTTCCACCGAGCCTCTGTCCCTTCAGTCTACCTGGGTTTATGGTGATGTTTTCCTGGAGAGAATTCAATCTGAGCTTCCTTCAATAAAATTCACCACTGGCTTTTCTTAACTTTAATCATTTGGAACCTCTCAGAGCATTCGGGTGCCAAGCATCAAGTTGACACCCTAAACACCAGAGGGAACATGTTCTTTCAGGAGGAAGGTGGGGACTCAGCAAGGAATCTTAACGACCTGTGTGATCATGAGTTGGCTGCAGGGAGAGGCCACTCATGTCATCAGAAGTCAAAAAAGAAGAACGTTCTAAATTTCACAGCAGAGACAATTTTCTGTTTTGCAGAAAGCAACAATGGTTAGTTTTCTGAGTTTTGATTCTATTAGACGTTTATCTCTGGGACTATAAACAATGTTCCCACCATTACTATATCTTCCTTGATCTTGTCAATCACTCTCTCACTACCAACCTTTCTGATTCCACAGACATTTCTTTTTGTAAAAAATATTATTTATTTATTATTATTTGAGAGTGGACGGAGGGGGAAGAGAGAGAGAGAGAGAGGAGGGAGGGAGAGAATGGGCACACCAGGGCCTCCAGCCACTGTAAACGAACTCCACACTCATTTGCCACCTTGTGCACCTGGCTTACGTAAGTACTGACTGGGGAATCGAACCTGGGTCCTTTGGCTTCACAGGCAAGTACCTTAACCACTAAGCCATCTCTCCAGCTGCCATAGACATTTCTTGAGTGCCTGCTCTGTGTCAGTGTCCAACATCACACTGCAGTATGGCCATCCTTGGGTGCTATCCATCACATCCTTTTCTGAGTGATGCTGGTACCATTGCCAGTTTTTTTTTTTTATGATCTTTTTCACTCAATAGATATATATCAGGCCTAAATGGTGTCAGAGATATGAACATAACAATCTGTAAAGTAGATGTGGCCCAGTCTCACAGCAACACAGCTGGTACATGATGTCCTTGCTAGTGCACAGGAGGGGCGGGAGACAGTCACAGTAATTGTTCCTTTTAAAAGTTCATTTTAAGTCAGTTTTTGGAGGACAACTTTGGGTGCTATCCTCAGGTATGCCACCCATCTCTTACTGAGGAAGGGTCTCTCACCGGCTATCCTTTGCTCCCTTTAAGTCATATAATGTTTTATATATTTCGGGACTTTGCTGTTAAGCATACAATGTCCATAATTACTGTCTTCCTTTGGCCCTCTTATAATAATAACATAATGGCCTTCTTTGACTCTTATAAACAGATTTTGACTTGAAGTCTATTTTGTGTGATAATATGTCTCTCTGTCCATCTATCCCTTCCTCTCTCCATTCCTCTTCCCCGTTCTTTATCCTGTTTTGGTTTTGTTCCTCTCTCCTTTTCTTTTTGCATCTCTTCTTTGGTGCTCGCTATGTAGCTCAGGCTGGCCTCAAAGCTATAGCTCTCTTGCCTCAGTTTCCCCAGTGCTGGGATTACAACATATATCACATACCCAACTCCTTTTAATCTTTTTTGCATGCATGAAATATCTATTACTATTCCTTCACTCTTCGCCTATATGTCTCCTTAAGTCTAAGGCAAGTTTCCTGTAGACAATATATAATTGGATTAAAAAAATTTATTTACTACTCTATGTGTTTTGATTGATGAGTTTAAACCGTTGGCATTTGAAGTAATTGCTGATATGTAAGGACTTGCTCATGGTATTTTCTTGTTTTTTTTTTTTTTGTCACTTTATAATTTTATTTTGCATCTCTGTTTCTTTAGATGTATCTATAAATGGTTTGAGGAACATTTAAAAATAATAGTATACTTTCAGGGATAGAGAGATGGCTTAGTGGTTAAGGCACTTCCCTGTGAAGACTGAGAACCCAGGTTTGATTCCCCAGGACCTACATAAGCCAGACACACAGGTGGCTCATGCATCTAGAGTTTGTTTGCAGTGCTAGGGGCCCTGGTGCATCCATTCTCTCTCTCTCTCTCTCTCTCGCAAATAAATTAAAAAAATTTTTTTTAAAAACGTACACTTTCATTCTTGTCATTTTGTTTTTGCTTCAGGTCTTTTTCTTTTGTAGTTACCATGAAGCTTGTTTCAAAACTTTTTTAGTTATAGCAGTCTATTTTAAGATAATAAAAACCTCAACTTCAATCACATATCAAAATTATACACTTTTACTATCCTTCTTTATATCCTTGGTATCACTTTTGCTTTTTTTTTTTTTTTTTTTTGAGAGAGAGACACAGAGAATTAGAGAAAGAGAGAGAGAGAGGAGAGGAAGAGGCAGAGAGAGAATGGGCATGCCAGTGGCCTCTCAGCTGCTGTGAACGAACTCCAGTCACGTGCGCCCCCTTGTGGGCAAGTGTGGCATTGCGCCCTTGCATCACTTTGCGTCTGGCTAAATGTGGGACCTGGAGAATTGAACGAGCATTCTTAGGCTTGGCAGGCAGACACCTTAACTGCTCAGCCATCTCCCCAGCCCTCACATTTGCTTTTTATATATGTATCCAATAATACATTTTTGTGGCTATAGTTATTCTTAAATATATTTGATTTTTAAGTACTTTAGATTTTTATACTAGTGAGATCTGCATGTTCATGTTACTGTTGACTGCTTGTTTTAATTTGAATAGATACCTTTCCTGCTCTTGGTAAAGCATGTCTTTACAGTTTTGATCTAGGTTTTCTTCATGGGGAAACTTTTATCTCTTCTCTGGTAAATGGCAATTGTTCCAAGAATTTCTACCCCCAACTCTTCACTGGCAGGGTTACTTTCTTTTGGTTGTTTGTTTTTGTATTTTGAACTTTTCACTTTTTCTCTCATGGCTTGTGGGGTTTCTGTAAATCAATCCATTGATGGACTTGGAGAAATTACTTATATGGCAAAGATTTGATTTTCTTGTTGCTTGCAAAATTTTCTCTTTGACTTTGGATTTTTATAATTTACTCATGAGTCTTGATGCAATTTTCTTGGCCTTGACTCTGATATGAAGCTTTTTGAGGTTTTTGAATCTGGATATCAATCTATTTTTCTCCCCAGACTTGGGAACCCTTTTAGCCATTATTTCTTTAAATCATCTGTTTGTCATTTGTCTCCCCCACCCCCAGCACAAAAACTCTCATAATACTCATATTAATTCAATTCATGGTATTCCTTACATCCTGAATGGATCTTCACTCTTTTAAGCCATCTTTTGCTTTTATAAATTTGAGTTTGTGAATTTTTCTACCTTTTGAAGCTCTATTGATTTTTCATTTCAGTAATTATTTTCTTTAGCTCTAGGATTCAAAAATTGGTTTTTCTTCTTTGTTGGATTTTTAATTTTATTTATATATTATTGTTACCATTTGGTTATTTATTTTATTTTCTTGAACTTCACTTGGGTTCTTTGAAGTTGTTCTTATTTTTTTGGAAGGTAGTTTATAGATCTGTATTTCTTCAGATTTATATACATGGTTTTTATTAGTTGTTTTGGGTAGGTTTGTGTTTCCCATACTCTTCCTGATCCTTACAGCCTCATCTTGTGTCTGCGTATTTGAAGATGTAGTCATTCCCCCCGCGATCTTTACTAGCTGGCTTCAGTAGGGAATTTTACCTATCAGCTCAACTCGGTATTCTAGGTAGCTCTGTGGATACTCTGTGGTTGGTTAAGCCAGCTAGCAAGGACCTATCTTTCAATGGTTCCATAAAGGACCTGTTGCTGGAGTCTGCGGTTGGATAGGGACTCATGTGTGAGTTGTCAGGTGGAATCAGTAGGTCAAGGTATGTATACAAACAAGAGGGCTCAGAATCAAGAACAGAGAGAACTTACACCTCAACACTGGTGACAACATTCCAAGCACAGGAAATTCTAATTTGCTATTCATTAAATAGAAGCAAAAACAAACAAACAAACAAACAAAAAACAAAAAGGATTTTCAATAATTCATTGAATGGGAAAACAAGCCCCACTCTACCTCTAGTGTGTGTGCAGAGGTTCTGCTTCTATTTCGAATCCTTCATTGCTCTTCTTTTGGATGGATGGGTGCATGGATGGATGGATGGATGGATGAGTATCTGCTAGATCACATGTCTCCCCAGGTTCTAGTTCTGTTGAACTTAATACTCTTTTGTCCTGTTCACAATCTTGTCCCTCCACTGGGAAAGTCTACATTTTCCCACCATCTACTGAAAAGAAGAATGGACACTTCCCAACACCTTCAAGCTGAAAATGTCAAGCCTTTATTTAGTTAAGTTTCTTCTACCTCAATCCTGGTTCTTCACTGTCCCACATTTATTCCTAAATCCTATTAAATTCTACACTTGATTCCAATTAAAAAATTTTAAATTAAAATTAAAATTTAGATTAAACTTCCTTTTAAAATACTTAAGAATTTTTAATCACAGAAATTGTTATATCCCCATGAAGGGCCACTTAGCCCAGTTATATTGAAGGCTGAAAGTATATGGTAATGTCATGCAATGATCGTACAGTTCTCATAGATTCAAGTAGCAAAACAGATGCACTAAAGACATACTGGATTATACATGA
>JAEOAD010000023.1:11547500-11552500 GCA_036365145.1 Orientallactaga sibirica | reverse complement strand
TGCATGCATCTAGAGTTTGTAGTGCCAAGAGGCATACCCTTTCTTTCTCCCCACTCTCAAATTAATCAATCAATCAATAGTAAACAGGAGCGATTAAAGCATTTTGCCTAGAGCTGATGTGGTGGTGTTCACCTTTAATGCCACAGTTGGAAGGCAGAGGTAGGAGGATCACTGTGAATTCAAGGCCAGTTTAGGAAGACATGGTGAGTTTCTGGTCAGCCTGGGCTAGAGCGAGACTCTATCTTAAAAAAGAACCAACCAACCAACCAACCAAACAAACAAAAAAAACAAAAAAACAAAGAAAGAAAGAAAAAAGTCCCGATGGAGGCTTACGACTCATGTTAGATTCATCTACCTGGAATATGGCTTTTTAAAAAGCACTTGTCTTTTTCAGATAGCCAAAAGAACTATTTCACAGTGTACTCAAGTTAACTATTTCTTTATAATGGATTTTCTTCAATTCTTCATGGACTTTTGGTTAAGGTTCAGTACACATGGTTGGGTACTTTGGGCAGCAAAGTGAGGTTGAGGGTAATTTGCTTCTGGAAGGAGCTGGCATGGAATGATGCCTCTTTGGTGCACTGAATGCTTCTCTGAGCTAGTCATTCCTCCAGGGAATGAACAGCTCGAAACAGAGTCCTTATGACAATTCTTGGATTTCTCTAGAGGCTGGCAAGAATTTATGAATGAATTGTCACTTCTTTTCCTGCACTTTTCCAGAGCAGCTAGAAAACAGCTCGTCTGGGCCATGGGACTCTGTGCTTCCTTATCCATCATTGATCCAGGCAAGCCTCATAGAGCCAAATTAGTCACCATTCTTGCAAAATACTCTGGATTTGTACCTGTATTTCTGCATCGTTTAAATTTATGTAAGATTTTAGATGTGACATATACATTTAGTTTTCCTACTGTCTTTAGAATTTTAGCCCAAGGAAAAATAAATCAGAGATCAAAACAAAAAACCAAAAAAGCAGACAAAAACTCCAGAAAATTCTAGAAAATACAAATGATTAAAGAGTTTTAAATAGAAGGATTGGCGTCATAAAATTTGCATTACAAATAATAAAACAATATATATCTGCCTCTAGCGAGAAATGGCTTAGTGGTTAAAGGTGAGGTGTTTGCTTGCAAGGCTTGGCAGCTTAGGATTGAGTCCCCAGAACCCATGTAAAGCCAGATGCATCTGAAGTTCATTTGCAGTGGTAGGAGGCTCTGGCATGCCTCTCTCTCTTTCTGTCTCTCTTTCTCTGTCTGTCTATCTCTCTCATTCTCTCTGCTTGCAAATAAATAAAAAAAATATTTAAAAAACTAACAAGTCTGGTCCAGAAGTAGGAAAAGGATGTGAGACTGTGCCATTAAGGTTGCTGAGAGGGCTGGAACTGCAGGGAGGGTGTGGAAGAATGGCGCTTATTGAGCAGGGTGCAAAGGTGCGGACATAACAAAACAACTTGGAGGCAAACACACAAGGCGAAACATCCTCCTTTCCATTCACCCAGTCACCAGCACTAAGAACCCATTCAAAGACATGACAAGCTAAAATGCAAAGGGCTGATGGGGACAGTAGAGGCGGAGTTCACACTGCAGTGCTTGGAGGAGAGTTAGATGTGCTAGGAGCAGTTTCCTCCCTTTTGCCTTTAGGTCACCTCCTTCCTATCCCTGCAACACACTTACCTTGGACCTTCAAGGGCTAGTTCCTAGTCATCTGCAAAGAGACACTTTATTTATTTATTTTTTTAATAAATATATATTTTTTATTTATATTATTCTGATTTTACATTCATAGTATTGGTTCCATTGTCCTCCTCCCTGTCCTCCCCCTTTCAAAGGGACCCTCATCAATGGGGAATGTGGGTCGTGCATTGTGAGGTTAGTCAAGAGAATCTGGAAGAAGGTCAGTCCCCAGACAGTTAGCTAGTCTAGTACCAGAGTGTGCTACACGAGCCACTGGGGGAAAATGTCCGACATTGGTCCAAACAACTTGCATTCTAAGATACCCAGCAGGAAACAACTTGACGTAATGCTCATACAAGTGCAGTAGTGGCAAACAGCCATGGTGGGTAACCAACTGCTCTTGATTTGGCTAACAGATCCACTCAGTGGAATGGAACTCATTGCTGGAACTGGGAAATAAATCAAAACCAGGTACACAAAATGAGCTCAGTCTCCAAGATCAAGATACCACCAGATGTGGGCTAGAAGAGAGCCAACGCATATAAAATTCCCTCCAAAACATCTATGGTCATCCCTTCTATCTAGTACTAACTTCTCTCTCCGTTGGAGAATTTGCTTATCTTTTTTCAGGTGGACAACGAACCTGAAGGGAGGATCAGCTAACCACACCTCACCAGGGCCCCAGCTGAAACCATAGAACAACGCAGGGGAAGGGCAAGAGTTCAGCGTTCATGGCGATCACGACACCAGACAAAGACACTTTATATAATCACTCTCATGGAGAAGCTTTTCATGACCTTGTAGGTCTGGGATAGGAAAACTTCTCGACTATCTGAATTTCACTTACTTGGCTGTTTAGAAGTAGCGCTTGTCAACTGTGTGGTAATTGCCTTTTAGTTTCTTGTATCTTTCAATAGACTGACAGCTCTTTGAGACCAGAGTTCAAGCTTTTTTTCCTTCATTTTAGAGAGAGAAAGAGAGAGAATTTGTATGCCAGGGACTCAGCCATTGAAATCAAACACTAGATGCTTGTGCCACCTAATGAGCATGTGCAACCTTGTGCTTGCTTCACCTTTGTGCATCTGGCTAACGTGGGATCTGGAGAGTTGAACATGGGTCCTTAGGCTTTGCAGGCAAGCGCCTTAACTGCTAAGCCATCTCTCCAGCCTCTATGCTTCTTTATACTGTTAACCTCACCCACCTAGCACAATGCCTGACATATGGTCAGCACTCAGAAGAGCCCCGTGTGAGAAACTTCATGAACTCTGGCCTCCATCTACATGCAGGAGAACAAAAATATTACAATGATGTAATGATAATGAAGCACAAGGTGGCTGCTTCTCTTCCTCTGAAAATCACTGGAGAGGCGAGTCTATTTAAATGTAGGGTGATATGACACTAAGTTTCCCTTGATATTTCCAGTCATCTCAAACAGTCCTTTGACTTTAGGTTCTATTGACCCTTGACTATGGAGCTCAACTCTGGTGCAGACTATCTCTTCATCTGAATTGTTTAGTTTATTTCTAATCACTTTTTACTTTGTGTCTGCCAGGAGCGCAGTGCTGCTAGGTGATCTGAGAGAGACAATTTCCTGGGAACTAACTCCTGGTTATTGCCGTCTTTGGAAACCACGTGGTGACAGAGAGCCCGGGCAGGACTGCAAAGATGCTCCCGGAAGCCCTTCCTTGCAGCCAGTCACGGCACATGCTCTCAGCCTTCAGGGTGTTCTCCTGCTCTCAGAATCCCAAGAAGGCTCACAGCAGGAAAACGCAGAGGCTGTTAGTAAGTGAAATCATCCTCTACTTAGAATGTTTTCATTGTCTGAACGGGCTCGTTTCCCATACAGATGTTACTCTACCATGGAGGGTGGCACGTGAGCTTTCTTCTTCAAGTAATCAGTTGGCAACTGAAGTAAATCAGATAGGTGTGTGCAGTATATGACATATATATGTATGTGTATATATTATATGTTATATATAAGTGTGTGTATAGTGTGCATATGCATATATTCTTTTCTTATACTTTGTTTTCATTAATTTTTTATTCTTTAAAATATAATTTTTATTTATTTGCAAGAAGAGAGAGAGCCCCAAAAGAGAGAGAACCCAAGGGTACTCCAGGGCCTCTTGCCACTGCAAATGAGCTCCAGGTGCATGTGCCACTCTGTGCATCTGGCTTTGCATAGGTACTGAGGAACTGAACCCAGGTAGGTTCTATTTCTCTTTTTCTCCTTACTCTATCTCCCATTGCTGTAGACATGTCGGGATTACAGGCATGCACCACCACATGCCTGGCTTTACATGGATTCTAAACTCTTGTTGGTAGGCTTTGCAAGCAAGTGTGTCTTTAGTTATTTTCTGATGATGGGGGGGGAGGGACAGAGAAAGAGAGAAAGAGACTAGAGCTTCTTGTTGCTGCTAATGAACTCCAGATACATGTGCCACTTTGTCATTTGGCTTTATGTGGATCTTGAAGAATCGAACCTGGACCATCAGGTTTTGCAACCAAATGGTCTAAACCATCTCCCCAGTCCCTTTGCTTTCATTTAAAACTCATATGCAGGGTTGGGGAGATGGTTCAGTGGTCAAAGGTGCTTGCTCTGCAAGGCTGCCAACAAGCGTTAGTATCCCCAGAATCCATGTAAGGCCAGACATGTGCTGGTGCATGTCTGTAACGCCAGCAGTGGGAGATAGAGTCAGAAGAATCCTGAAGCTCACAGGCCAGCTAGTCTGGTCTTCCTAGCAGCAAACAACAAGAGGCCTTGTCTCAATCAAGGTGGAAGGAGAAGATCAATATTCTGAGGCTGGCCTCTGCTCTGCACATATGCACGATGGCACATGCACACACACACACACACACACAATAATAAATAAATAAATAAAACTCATATTCTATCATAATTTTGTTCTTTTTAAAAAAACTTTAAAAATATTTTTAATGATGTATTTGCAAGCAGAGGAAGAGAATAAGAATGGACACACAGGGCCTAGTCCCACTGTAAACCAACTCCAGACACATGCCACTTTGTGCACCTGGCTTTGTGTGGGTTCTGGGGAATGGAATCCCAGCCATCAGCGTGTGCAAGCAAGTGCCTTTAACTGCTGAGCCATCTCTCCAGACCTTTCCTTGTCTATCTGTCTGTCTATCTGCCTTTCTACCTACCTACTTTAGGCTACCTATCTTAAGGACATTGCCTGTGGAATTTTTACTGATGCCATTTCCAAAGATAATTAACCCTTTGAATTCTGTAAGCAAGGAGGTTCTGGGTGTTTTCAAGATCATTTTAGGCGCTGCTGTTTCTCTTGCTCTAGACAATAAAGAGAACAGAC